>OX336391.1:1197686-1455686 GCA_946902985.2 Meconema thalassinum
TTACCTAAAACTATGAAATATGCCCTGAAAACTATGAAATACGAACTAAAAATATGAAATATGCCCTGAAAACTATGAAATACGACCTAAAATCTTTGAAATATTCCCTAAAAATGTGAAATATGATATCTAATATATAAAAGTGAAAGTCTGTATGTGGGTATGTATGTGGGTGGGTCTGTTCCGTATACAAATCTACACCGTTCCACCAATCTCAACCAAATTTTGCATACACATAGTTTAGGACCTGGAAGGAACCGCTGGCTACATGAATTTTCGATAGTCTTTCTCATTCTTTTGATTTAGGCCCTTTTGGACTCAAGCACACGCTAATCAAATCATAAAATATACTCATGAGGGAATGGCAAGGCAGATAGTTTCCATGGCAACATAGCTCAAGTCGAGACACGGCCGTCTGGATGACAGTTGCGCTCTGCACTACTGGTATAGAAAATGAGCATCTTTACTTGAAATCCCGTTAGTTACTCACCTACTCACACAGCACTGTCAACCGAGTTTAGCATAACAAAGACTTGACACTATCTTCTACTATATATTTGTCAAATACCACTCACTCACTCATTCATTCATCACGAAATCTCAGAAACCACCGAACGGATTTGAATGAAATTTGGTATGCAGCTTCCCCAAGGACCGCAAATGCCCACTAAGAAAGGATTTTTGTATATTCAGGTTCTAAAGGGGTGTTAAGGGGGTAGACCTTCATTTCATTGACTAGCAATATCTCCCGATTGGTTTCATTGGGGGATGTGATACTCGGCACATAAACTCATCATTAAAAATAAGAAGACCCGAGTCTCAGGGTTTTTCGATGTGGTGTATATTATGAGGTGAAAGGGGTGAAAAGTGGGGATTGAAATATTCCTAAATGAGCGTGTATCTCTTAAACGACAAATGCGAGGAGTTTGAAACTCAGCGAAAAGAAATCAGCATAAAAATTAAATAAATATTTGTTTGACCGTTTTTTTATAAATCCAATTTAAGGGGCCCATGGGGAAGGGTGAAATTCTGGTGGGGGGGGACAGGAAAGAAAGTGTCCTACCTGATTGACTGACTGACTCACTCATCAAACTCAGGGGGAAAAACTGCTTTAAAGTAAGTAAATAGCTGTTCGACAGGTTTTTTTTTCATAAATCAAATTTAAGGGGTTTATGGGGAGGGGTGAAATTCTGAAAAAAGAAAATTGAAAGAAAATGTCCTGACTCACTCACTCACTCACTCACTCACTCATCATCATCGCCCTGCCAAAATTATTGAAGTTAGAAACATGACAGTTTGGGGATATGTTCATTGTATGTCAAAACAGTCTACTAAGGGAGGATTTTCGGATATTCAGGTTCTAAAGGGGTCTTAAGGGGGTTAAACCTGCATTTCATTGAATAACAATATCTCTCGAATGGTTTCATTGGGGGATGTGATTCACGGCATATAAACTCATCATTAAAAAGTAAGAAGACACGTGCCTGATGGTTTTTCGATGTGGTGTATATTATGAGGTGAAAGGGGTGAAAAGTAGGGATTGAAAGATTCCTAACGGAGCGTGTATCTCTTAAACGACATAGGCGAGGAGTTTGAAACTCAGCGGAAAGAAATCAGCATACAAAATAAGTAAATATTTGTTTGACCGTTTTTTCATAAATCCAATTTAAGGAGCCCATGGGGAGGGGTGAAATTCAGGGGGGAAAAAAACTGGAAAGAAAGTGTCCTAACCGATTGACTGACTGACTGACTGACTCACTCATCAAACTCAGGGGGGAAAACTGCTTTAAAGTAAGTAAATAGCTGTTCGACAGTTTTTTTTGGATCAATCAAATTGAAGGGGTTCATCGGGAGGGGTGAAATTCTGAAGAAAAACAAATGAAAGAAAATGTCCTGACTCATTCACTCACTCATCATCGTCCAGCCAAAAGTATTGAAGTTGGAAACATGGCATTTTGGAGATATGTTCGTTGTATGTCAAAACCGTACACTAAGGGAGGATTTTTGGATATTCAGGCTCTAAAGGGGTCTTAAGGGGGTTAAACCTGCATTTCATTGAATAACAATATCTCAAGAGTGGTTTCATTTGTGGATGTGATACTCGGCATATAAACTAATCATTAAAAATAAGCAGACAGGTGTCTAAGGGTTTTTCGATATGGTGTATTATTATGAGGTGCAAGGGGTGAAAATTGGGGGTTGAAGGATTCCTAACGGAGCGTGAAGGCCTATCTCTTAAACGACATAGGTGAGAAATTTGAAACTCAGAGAAAGAAAATCAGCTAAATAAATATGTAAATCGGTGTTCGACCGGTTTTTTTCATAAATTAATTTAAGGGGCCAATGGGGAGGGGTGAAATTCTGGTGGAAAAAAGGAGAGAAATTGTCCTAACTGACTGACTGACTCACTCACTCATCAAACTCAGGGGAAAAAGACAGCTTAAAAAATAAGTTAATAGGTGTTCAAGAGCTTTTTCATCAATCCAATTTAAGGGGCCCATGGGGAAGGGTGAAATTCTGGTAAAAATAATTGAAAGAAAATGTCCTGTCTGACTCAATCACTCATCACGCCCAGCAAAAACTATTAATGTCGGAAACATGAAATTTTGGGAATATGTTCGTTGTATGTCGAAAACGTCAACTAAGGAATGATTTGTGTTTATTCGGGATTTAAAGAGGTGTTAAGGGGGTAAAGATGCATTTCATTGAATAACGATATCACATGATTTGTTTCTTTGGGGATGTGATATTCGGTATAGAAACTAATCATTAAAAATAATCAGACATATGTCTAAGGGTTTGTCGATGTGATGTATATTATGAGGCGAAACGGGTGAAAATTGGGGGTTGAGGGATTCTTAACGGAGCGTGTATCTCTGAAACGACATAGGCGAAAAAATTTAAATTCGGCGGGAAAAACAGCTTAAAATACAAGTAAATAGGTGATCGACCGTTTTTTTTTCATAAATCCAATTTCAGGAGCCCTTGGAGAGGGGAGAAATTCTGGGGGGGGGGAAACAGGAAAGAAAGTGTCCTAAATGATTGACTCACTTAGTCACTCATCAAACTCAGGGGGAAAACAGCTTTAAATAAGTAAATAGGCGTTCGACAGTTTGTTCCATAAATCCAATTTAAGGGGTTCATGGGGAGGGGTGAAATTATCAAAAATAAATGAAAAAATGTCCTGACTCACTCACTCACTCATCATCGCCCAGCCAAAATTATTAAAATTAGAAACATGAAATGTTGGGGATATGTTCATTGTATGTCGAAAACGTCCACTAAGGAAAGAGTTTTGGATATTCAGGTTCTAAAGAGGAGTTAAGGGGGTAAACGTGCATTTCATTGAATAACAATATCTGACGAGTGGTTTCATTTGGGGATGTGATACTTGGCATATATACTAATCATTACAAATAAGCTGACACATGTCTAATGGTTTTTCCATGTAGTGTATGTTATGAGGTTAAAGGAATGAAAAGTGGGGGTTGAAAGATTCCTAACGGAGCGTGTATCTCTTAAAATACATAGGCGAGGAGTTTGAAACTCCTCGGAAATCAATCAGCTTAAAAATAAATAAATAAATAAATAAAATAAATAGGTGTTCGACCGTTTTTTCATAAATGCAATTTAAGGGGCCTATGGGGAGGGGTGAAATTTTGGAAGAAAAACGTCCACTAAGGAATGATTTTTGGATGTTCACTCTCATCGACCAACAAAAACTATTAAAGTTAGAAGAATTACATTTTGGGGATATGTTCGTTGTGTGTCGAAAACGTATACTAAGGAGGGATTTTTGGATATTCAGGTTCTAAAGGGGTGTTAACGGGGTTAAAACTGCATTTCATTATATAACAATATGACACTCATTCGTTCATTCATTCATTTATTTGCAATGGAGGGTGTGGCCCCCGGAGGCAAATTGGATATACATATCAAATAAATAATTACATATAACAATTCAATAACAATTATACAACAATTAAACTGGAGTATTTACACAAATAGTCAGTCTTTTCTTAAACACACCTATATGTTTGGGAAAAGGCTCTAAGACTGCGGCAGGTAGAGAGTTCCAGTTATCAATGGCACGGTTTACAAAATAATATTTAGAATAATTTGTTCGCTGTGGTCGGCCCTTAACTTTGAAAGGATGATCGCTCCTACCCTTGTAAGTAATGTAAGTAATGACGCGAGCGAAGCAAGGCTAAAAAGGAGATGGTGTGTGTCTGTGTATTACTCAATCTGGCAAGTACCACTGGTCCGATATACGTGAATTTTACATGGAAGTAGCTGATTTACCTGGTTAACATATAGGTTACTTTTGATTACAATACTTTGCACTATTTAAGGATGGCGACCATTTTAGTGACGTCACTACACCCTTTGGTTTCAAACTCATATTTCCATTTGAAATAAAAAGAGAACGCTAAGAAATAGCAAACTTTTGATGGCATATACGAGGTTTAAAATTACATTTTCTATCCGAAAGGTATCTCCAACGGTTAGCGAGTAAAATCTTAATTTGTGCTATAAAACACGGTCAACGCCGAGCGTTGTAGTTGGACAAAATGTTTCATCCTTAATCTCCCTCTGCGCAGCACCTCGCCTATCCCCTATTTTAACTGTCACCTTCACATTTTAATTTATTTATGACGCGTAGCGAAGCACGGGTACTTCAGCTAGTATGATATATGAACGACAACTATGGAATATGGCCTAAAACTATGAAATATGGCTTAGCACTATGAAATATGACATTAAACTATTTAATATGCCCTAAAACTATGAAATATGCCTAGAAGACTATGAAATATGCCCTAAAACTAAGAAATATGCCCTGAATCTGTGAAATATGACCTAAAAAGGTAATATGACCTAAAATTATTAAATATGACCTAAAACTATGAAATCTGGCCTGAAAACTATGACATGTGCCCTAAAACTATGAAATATAACCTAAAATTAATGAATTATGCCCTCAAAACTATACAAATAATATATAAAAGCTATGAAATATGACCTAAAACTATGCAATATGATCTAATAACTATGAAATATGACCTAAAATCTGTGAAATATGACCTAATAACTATGTAATATGACCTAAAACTATTAAATATGATCTAATACCATGAAATATGACTTAAAACTATGAAATATGTCTTGAAATCTATGAATTATTTCTTAAAACTATGATATATGTTCTAAAAACTTTGATATATGCCCTAAAACAATGAAATATGGCCTAAAACTATAAATTATGACCTAAAACTACGAAATATGCCTAGAAAACCTTAAAATATGCCCTATAAACTAAGAAATATGCCTTGAAACTATGAAGTAAGACCTAAAATCTTTGAAATTTGCCTTAAGACTATGATATTTCCCCTAGAACTATGAAATAAGACATATCAACTATGAAATAGGACCTAAAACTATGCAATATGAGTTAATATATATGCAATATGCCCTAAAAGTGTGACATATGCCATTCATACTGTGAAATATGACCTAAAATGTGTATAAAGACCTAACACATATGATATGTGCCCTAAAAGGATGAAATATGACCTTAAAACTATGAAATATGTCTTCAATCTTTGAAATATTCCCTAAAAATGGAAAATATGACCTAAAACTATGAAATATGCTCTAAAACTATGATATATGCCCCAAAATTATGAAATATAATCTAAAATTCATGAAATATGCTCCAAAAACTAAGAGACATGAACTAATAGCTAGCAAATATTGCCTATAACTATGAAATATGTCTAGAAAACTATGAAATATGCTTTAAAATCTAAGATATATGCCCTGAAAACTATGAAATATGACCTATGACTATGAAATATGTCTTAAATATACGATATATGCACAAAAACTATGAAATATGACCTAAATCTAAAAAATATGCCCAAAAAGCGTTGAACTATGCCCTAAAACTATGATATATGCACTAAAACTGTGAAATATAATCTAAAATTCATAAAATATGCTTTAAAACTATGAAATATGAACTAAAAGCTATGAAATATGCCCTAATAACTATGATATATTTCCTAAACACTATGATATATGCCCTAAAATATGAAATATGACTTAAAACTATGAAATATGCCCTAAAAACTATGAAACATAACCTCAAACTATAAAATATGCCCTATAACTACGAAATATGCGTAGAAAACTACGAAACATGCCCTAAAACAAAGAAAAATGCCCTGAGAACCATGAAATATGACATAAAACTATAAAATATGCCCTAATTACTAATAAATATGTCCAAAAAACTATGAAATATGACCTTAATCTATGAAATATGCCCAAAAACTTTGAAATATGCTCTGAAACTATGATATATGCCCTAAAACTATGAAATATAATCTAAAATTCATGAAATATGCTCTAAAAACTATGAAATATGAACAAAAAGCTATGAAATCTGCCCTAATAACTATGAAAATACGTCCTAAAAACTATGATATATGCCCTAAATCTATGAAATAAAATTTAAAACTATGAAATATGCCCTAGACACTATGAAATATGACCTCAAACTATGAAATATGCCCTGAAACTATGAAATATGCCCTAAAACTATGAAATATAACCTAAAATTAATGAATTATCCCCTCAAAACTAAACAAATAATATATAAAAGCTATGAAATATGACCTAAAACTATGCATTATGATATAATAACTATGAAATATGACCTAAAATCTGTGAAATATGACCTAATAACTATGTAATATGACCTAAAACTATGAAATATGATCTAATACCATGAAATATGACCTAAAACTATGAAATATGTCTTGAAATCTATGAATTATTTCTTAAAACTATGATATATGTTCTATAAACATTGATATATGCCCTTACACTATGAAATATGACCTAAAGCTATGAATTATGACCTAAAACTATGAAATATGCCTAGAAAACCATGATATATGCCCTAAAAACTAAGAAATATGCCTTGAAACTATGAAGTACGACCTACAATCTTTGAAATTTGCCCTAAGACTATGACATTTCCCCTAAAACTATGAAATAGGACATATCAACTATGAAATAGGACCTAAAACTATGTAATATGACTTAATATATATGCAATATGCCCTAAAAGTGTTATATGCCATAATACTGTGAGATATGACGTAAAATGTGAATAAAGACCTAAAACGTATGAAATGTGCCCTATAACGATGATATATGACCTTAAAACTATGAAATATGCCCTAAAACTAAGTAATATGACCTATGAATGAAGAGATATTCCCTAAAACTATGAAATATGAATTTAAAACTATGAAATATGACCTTAAACTATGAAATATGCACGGAAAAATATGTAATATGACCTAAAACTATAAAATATGCCCTAATTACTCTAAAATATGTCCTAAAAACTATGTAATATGACCTAAAACTATGAAATATGTCCTAAAATCTTTGATATATGCCCTAGAACTATGACATATTACCTAAAACTATGAAATATGTCCTGAAAACTATGAAATATGAACTTAAAATATGAAATATGCCCTGAAAACTATGAAATACGTCCTAAAATCTTTGAAATATTCCCTAAAAATGTGAAATATGACCTAAAACTATGATATATGTCCGACAACTATGAAATATGGCCTAAAAACAATGAAATATGGCTTAGCACTATGAAATATGACATTAAACTATGAAATATGCCCTAAAACTATGAAATATGCCTAGAAGACTATGAAATAGGCCCTAAAACTAAGAAATATGCCCTGAAACTGTGAGATATGACTTAAAAAGGTAATATGCCCTACAATTATTAAATATGACCTATAACTATGATACATACCCTGAAAACTATGAAATATGCCCTAAAACAATGATATATAACCTAAAATTAATGAGTAATGCCACAAAACTATACAAATAATATATAAAAGCTATGAAATATGACCTAAAACTATGCAATATGATCTAATAACTATGAAATATGACCTAAAATCTGTGAAATATGACCTAATTGCTATGTAATATGACCTAAAACTATGAAATATGATCTAATTCCATGAAATATGACCTAAAACTATGAAATATGTCTTGAAATCTATGATTGATTTCTTAATACTATGATATATGTTCTAAAAACTGTGATATATGCCCTAAAACTATGAAATATGTCCTAAAACTATGAATTATGACCTAAAACTATGAAATATGCCTAGAAAACCATGAAATATGCCCTAAAAACTAAGAAATATGCCTTGAAACTATGAAGTATGACCTAAAATCTTTGAAATTTGCCCTAAGACTATGACATTTCCCCTAAAACTATGAAATAAGACATACCAACTATGAAATAGGACCTAAAACTATGTAATATGACTTAATATATATGCAATATGCCCTAAAAGTGTGACATATGCCATAATACTGTGAAATATGACCTAAAATGTGAATAAAGACCTAAAACTTATGATATGTGATCTAAAACGATGAAATATGACCTCAAAACTATGAAATATGCCCTAAAACTAAGTAATATGACCTATGAACGAAGAGATATTCCCTAAAACTATGAAATATGACTTTAAAACTATGAAATATGACCTGAAAACTATGAAATATGACCTTAAACTATGAAATATGCCCTGAAAACTATGACATATGACCTAAAACTCATAAAATATGCCCTAATTACTCTAAAATATATCCTAACAACTATGAAATATGCCCTAAAACTATGAAATATGATCTAAATCTATGATATATGCCCAAAAAACTTTGAAATATGCTCTAGAACTATGATATATGCCCTAAAATTATGTAATATAATATAAAATTCATGAAATATGCTCCAAAAGCTAAGATACATGAACTAATAGCTAGGAAATATTGCCTATAACTATGAAATATGTCTTGACGTCTATGAAATATGCCTTAAAAACTAAGAAATATGCCCTGAAAACTATGACATGTGACTTAAGGCTATGAAATATGTCTTAAAACTACGATATATGCCCTAAAACTATGAAATATGACCTAAATCTATGAAATATGCCCAAAAAGCTTTGAAATATGCCCTAAAACTATGATATATGCCCTAAAACTATGAAATATAATCTCAAATTCAAGAAATATGATCTAAAACTATGAAATATGAACTTAAAGCTTCGAAATATGCCCTAATAACTATTAAATATGTCCTAAACAGTATGATATATGCCCTAAAACTATGAAATAAAATTTAAAACTATGAAATATGCGTAGAAAATTATGAAATATGACCTCAAACTATGAAATATGCCCTATAACTACGAAATATGCGTAGAAATTTATGAAATATGCCCTAAAACTAAGAAATATGCCCAGAAAACTAGGAAATATGAACTAAAAATATGAAATATGCCCTGAAAACTATGAAATATGAACTAAAAATATGAAATATGACGTGAAACTATGAAATATGACCTAAAATCCTTAAAATACTCCCTAAAAATGTGAAATATGACCTGAAAACTATGAGATATGACCGACAACTATGAAATATGGCCTAAAAACTATGAAATATGGCTTAGCACTATGAAATATGACATTAAACTATGAAATATGCCCTAAAACTATGAAATATGCCTAGTAGACAATGAAATAGGCCCTAAAACTAAAAAATATGCCCTGAAACTGTGAAATATGACCTAAAAAGATAATATGCCCTAAAATTATTAAATATGACCCAAAACTATGAAATATGCCCTGAAAGCTATGAAATATGCCCTGAAACTATTAAATATAACCTAAAATTAATGAATTATGCCCTCAAAACTATACAAATAATATATAAAAGCTATGAAATATGACCTAAAACTATGCAATATGATCTAATAACTATGAAATATGACCTAAAATCTTTGAAATATGACCTAATAACTATGTAATATGACCTAAAACTATGAAATATTATCTAATACCATGAAATATGACCTATAACTATGAAATATGTCTTGAAATCTATGAATTATTTCTTAAAACTATGATATATGTTCTAAAAACTTTGATATATGCCCTAAAACTATGAAATATGACCTAAAACTATAAATTATGACCTAAAACTACGAAATATGCCTAGAAAACCTTGAAATATGCCCTAAAACTAAGAAATATGCCTTGAAACTATGAAGTATGACCTAAAATCTTTGAAATTTGCCTTAAGACTATGACATTTCCCCTAAAACTATAAAATATGCCCTAATTACTCTAAAATATGTCCTAAAAACTATGTAATATGACCTAAAACTATGAAATATGTCCTAAAATCTTTGATATATGCCCTAGAACTATGACATATTACCTAAAACTATGAAATATGTCCTGAAAACTATGAAATATGAACTTAAAATATGAAATATGCCCTGAAAACTATGAAATACGTCCTAAAATCTTTGAAATATTCCCTAAAAATGTGAAATATGACCTAAAACTATGATATATGTCCGACAACTATGAAATATGGCCTAAAAACTATGAAATATGGCTTAGAACTATGAAATATGACATTAAACTATGAAATATGCCCTAAAACTATGAAATATGCCTAGTAGACAATGAAATAGGCCCTAAAACTAAAAAATATGCCCTGAAACTGTGAAATATGACCTAAAAAGATAATATGCCCTAAAATTATTAAATATGACCCAAAACTATGAAATATGCCCTGAAAGCTATGAAATATGCCCTGAAACTATTAAATATAACCTAAAATTAATGAATTATGCCCTCAAAACTGTACAAATAATATATAAAAGCTATGAAATATGACCTAGAACTATGCAATATGATCTAATAACTATGAAATATGACCTAAAATCTTTGAAATATGACCAAATAACTATGTAATATGACCTAAAACTATGAAATATTATCTAATACCATGAAATATGACCTATAACTATGAAATATGTCTTGAAATCTATGAATTATTTCTTAAAACTATGATATATGTTCTAAAAACTTTGATATATGCCCTAAAACTATGAAATATGACCTAAAACTATAAATTATGACCTAAAACTACGAAATATGCCTAGAAAACCTTGAAATATGCCCTAAAACTAAGAAATATGCCTTGAAACTATGAAGTATGACCTAAAATCTTTGAAATTTGCCTTAAGACTATGACATTTCCCCTAAAACTATGAAATAAGACATATCAACTATGAAATAGGACCTAAAATTATGTAATATGACTTAATATATATGCAATATGCCCTAAAAGTGTGACATATGCCATAATACTGTGAAATATGACCTAAAATGTGTATAAAGACCTAAAACTTATGATATGTGCCCTAAAACGATGAAATATGACCTTAAAACTATGAAATATGCCCTAAAACTATGAAATATGACGTAAATCTATGATATATACCCAAAAAACTTTGAAACATTCTCTAAAACTATGATATATGCCCCAAAAGTATGAAATATAATCTAAAATTCATGAAATATGCTCCAAAAACTAAGAGACATGAACTAATAGCTAGCAAATATTGCCTATAACTATGAAATATGTCTAGAAAACTATGAAATATGCTTTAAAAACTAAGAAATATGCCCTGAAAACTATGAAATATGATCTAAGACTATGAAATATGTCTTAAATCTACGATATATGCCCTAAAACTATGAAATATGACCTAAATCTATGAAATATGCCCAAAACTTTGAAAAATGCTCTGAAACTATGATATATGCCCTAAAACTATGATATATAATCTAAAATTATAAGAAAACAAGTGAAAAGTGGAATGAAATCGTGTATATGAGCTCCCAATATAATTGTGTTTAAACAACGTTCAAAGTGTATATATAGACTATTATTTAGTGCTGTGTACATTTAGTGTCTAAGTGACTAATTGAATAATCAAGTTCATATAGGTTTCAAATTGCTCCTTATAGAGAAATATTCATTCTCCTGAATATCCTTTCAAAGGTTGGATAAACCTACGTCAAAGAAAATATAGCGAATACATCTCATATGTCCATAGAAGACATGTCTCAGATGAGAAACTCAGTCTTGTCAACAGGAGCAGATGTTCACTGCAACATCTGTAGTAGACAAGTAAATGATTCTGAAGAAGTAATACAATGTGAAAAATGTACTTACTGGCAGCATCGCATATGTGCTGAGATAACCAAAGGGGAATATGAGATATTGAAGAGGAGTAATTGTAAACTAGCGTGGTTATGTTTAACATGCAAACCAAATATACGAAAATCAACCGATCTTGAAGAACGGATAATTACAGTAATAAATACAAAAATTAGAAGATGCTCTGGTTTCAATGAAGAATAGCCTACGAGCACAAATGAAAGATGAATTCCAATGTATATTGCGGAATGAATTGCAAGCACACAGAACACCTGTATTCAAATATAAAGCTCCAATTATTCCAGCAAATAAAGAAACAATAATCTTAGATATTGCAAATGAATGTGACCCTCAAGAGAAAGGAGAAATTGTAGAAACCGATAGCAATGAGGAAAAAATAAAGCAGGGAGTCTTCTCTCAGAAAGATATACGTAAAAATAAGGAGATACAAAATGTAGACACATGGGACGCAGGAAGAAAAGAGGAATCCTGGACAGAGGTAGTAAGGAAAAGGGATCGTAAAATAATAGGGCTAAAAAATACAACACAAGGTCAATTTCGAGCAGGCATCCGTAAAGCTTGGCTTTACGTAGGAAAGGTTGATGCACCTGTGACTGTAGATGATGTGACTAATTATATGACCGATGGAGGGATAGAAGGGGTAATTGACTGTAAAGAACTAGAAACAAAAGGGCGGAACAAAGCATTCATGGTAGGTTTCAACTTTGAAGAAAAAGTAAAGACAGACAACCCCGAATTCTGGCCCAATAATGTAATGGTAAGGCAATATCGTTTTCGCTTCCAACAACAACTAGGTGCCACATTCAATAGAATTGATAGACAATAGACATGCTGAGACAAAGGAGTTGTCCGTCCTGCTCTGGAATATTGAAGGATTAATAAACGCGATGAGACTAATTACAGATCAGCTAACATTTAGAGAAGATATAGTAATTTTGACTGAAACTTTCTTAACAAAAGCAGTAGACGTACAAGGTTATTATGGAGTACATTCATTGGCCATTCAGAGGGGAAAAGGAAGGCCAATGGGGGGTGTGACATGCCTGTTCAAAGACAAAATTGGCAAGGTTAAGAAAACCGTCCAAGAAGAAAACTTGGTAATTATTTACACTTCGCAGATCGTAATTGCAGGAGTATACATACAACCGCACATATCGACTGAGGACACCTCGGAAATAATATCAAGGATCTACAATCTCATTGGAAACGCGGAAAATGTAATAATAGCTGGGGACCTAAACTGTCGCATAGACAAACCAGACCACAAAAGCTTAACTATTATGACGCAAATGGAGGAAGAAGGATATAAATTAATCAGTAGAAGGGACCTTAAAACTTATGTTGCATGCAATGGATCCAGTGCAATAGACCTAGTGTTCATAAAAGGAAGAGGCATCCAACCTAAGACGCAGTATGGAGCATGGACCTCGGCACTTGCCCCGATAAGAAAACATATACCGATTAAAACAATCGTAGAAACAAAACAAGGAGACGAAGGTTCAAGAAGACATCATGAGGAGCGGAAGTTAACAAGAAAAATAAATCTCGATAAGCTGGAAATTTTGAGGGACGAAGTATATGAAGCTACAAACCAAATACAGCAAAATCGAATTGACACAGCCGTTAATATAATAACTGACGTTATCAGAACGGCTGCAGAACCATACAGAGAAAGAAAGGCAAAAATATGGTTTGACCAAGAATGCTTTCAACTAAGGAAAATAACTTTGCACTCACTCCAGAAGGTCAGAAGTAACAATAAATTAGAAGATCTGGAAGAATATTAAAAAATAAGGAAGACATATAAACAACTCGTTAAGGAAAAAATAAAACAACACATAGAAAGGGAAGCAGAAAAGAGAGCTGAAAAAGCAAATAAGGACCCATTCATCGCATTACGAAAGAAAATGAGTAGTCCTATCACAGAAATTCAAATGGACACATGGAAAACGCATTTTGAGGAGATTCTAAACACGAAGAAATTATCGCCAGACATTCACTATGTCTCAACAACGGAATCCCAAATAAAACATATACAAATAACCCAAGAAGAGGTGAAAAGTGCAATTGCAAGAACTAAGAATAAGAAGGCAGCAGGTCCAAACGGAATATTCAATGAGCACATTAAAGGAACTGCAGCCCTACTTTTGGATGTATGGACAGATCTCTTTAATCATTGTTTGAACACAGGCCAAATACCTGAATCATGGAGACAATCAGACATAAAAGTATTGTATAAAGGGAAAGGGGACACATCCAACCCACACTCCTACAGAGGTATTGCACTTGAAAACAATGGTTTCAAAATATTTACAAGAGTGATTACGGACCATCTAGTTAAGGAAACCTTCTTCCTGATCAGCAATACGGATTCAGGAGATAACGAGGCACCATACAAGCAGTTAGCAACATTGCGATTTCCAAGAGGAAAATATTATGCAATATTTATAGATTACACTAAGGCTTTTGATCTTCTAGACAGAGACATTCTCTTACAAACATTGGCAACAATGATAGGAGAAAAGCATAGTATTACAGTATTACTAAGAAACATTTTATCATATAATAGAGTCAACATCAGTGATGGAATCACTATTTCCGAAGAAATATACCAGGCCAATGGGGTGATGCAAAGAGATCCGATTAGCCCAATTCTGTTTAATATTGCCACAGCCGACATACCTATGATTATTGAGCATGAGACAACATCATTACACGTATATGCAGATGACATGGTGCTGAGCTCAGCCAATCTAATACACCTGCAGCAAGCAGTGAACAAGCTGACGGTATGGGCAGATAAAAATAGCATTCAAATTAACACAGACAAGACCATGTAAATGACTTTTAGACAAGGAGGAAGGCATGCAGAAGACGACCACATAAAGATAATACGGGAAAATGTTCCAATCGTTCGGACATTCACATATCTCGGGATTACTTTACAAACAACAGGTCAATGCTACAGACTTCACGTAAAGGAAAGAGTCTCAGCTGCAATTAGAGCAATATATACAATAAAAGATCTACAGAATGTATCAATACAATCAGCAATGAAACTGTTTCATGCAGTAGTGAGCCCAGTAGCAACTTATGGGAGACAGATTATATGGGATCACCTAACACTCGCAGACCTCCGATCCATAGAAAAAGTGAAGGCAAGCTTTTTTACGAGAGATCTCTATGTTGGAATAAACACTAAGTCGAGACTGGTATATGAAGTGGCCAAAGAGACTTTCTATATCGATGACATAAAGGCAAGGTTCTTACTACCATCCACTCAAAATAGTGCCAAGGTACTTGAAGAGAGAAGAAAAAAAGGGAGGATATTAGGCTTGAATTTTATTGTACAGACGCCATGTGGGACTGACACTGGACGGAGGCAAATCAAGAATTAAGGCATGTCATCAAAAGTTTAGCGGTTCATGGATATCACCACAAACTATGTGCGACGACACATTTACATGAAGTAGGAAAGGAGTGTGTGTGTACTTTGTGTGGTGAAAGATGTGAACGCTATCACATCAACCGATGCAAAAATAGGACAAAATCAGTTTTCGAGTATAGCAAAGATCTATAGACTAAATAACCAACATGAATATTGTATTTCGGCCATTCGGCTGCAATTAAATTTTATTAATTACGTGTAATGTAGAAAACATTGATATGGCTTTTTACTTATGATGTTGCCAGACTTGGTAGAGCAGTACATAACCTCAGGCTGTGCTCTCCCTCGGAAATTCTATAACCAAAAGTGACGAATCTCTTAAATTACATGACCCTTGGTTTGGAGTAAATTTGCGGATAGTTTTTAGAATGCAATGCGAACTTGTTGAATATCATTAACTTACTAGGACCCGGTAGTTTATGGCATATCATATTTTTCGTTTTTTTTCATGACAAATGTACGATGATGATTTTCGCTAATCTCATTCAAATTATGTCATTATGGATAATTAACACTCCCAACTTAAAAGGGTTGTAATTCTGGCTGTGTAAGTTATAAACATTCATTCTAAACAGAGCAAACGACATACAAAGCTTAAGGGAACGACTAAATGTGTTGCTTTAATACGTTATAAAGGGATGTTTGAAATTGTGCAAATTCTCTCCTCCTCCTACTCCAGACACATATGCACGATCCGCAACAGCCCCGTCCCTTTTTAGAGCATCACCTTAATTAGTAAAATTCTGTCCGCGTACCTACGCCGTTATCCGGGTAAATTATGGGACAAGAAGCTTATCACCAACGGTATTCACGACAAGTTGACCAATCTATATAATTATATAAAGCTCAATGTCGGTGTGTCTCTCATTTATACATATCTACACCGTTTCACAGATCTGAACCAAATTTTACGTACCTATCCTTTGGAACCCTGCGACTACAACTGTCCTCTTCGAATTTTGGACAGACCACTCCATTCCCTGCATTTAGGCCCTTTAGCAACAGGATCTCTGGACGTTGTCTATTGCAACACAAAGTTGTTTAACGACAATACAAATTGATTTGTTGTAGTAGGGGTCCAGAGATCCTGGTAACTGAGGTGCAACTGTAACAAAATTTAAATGAGTCCATTGTTGGCTAGCAATGCGGGCTGAATCACGCCGCCCGTAGGGGCGTGTGCTTGTGAAAATTGCAAAAATATCTACATCTTAGGCTGCTTGCAAATTGTAGTCGCGGGGAGTAATTAGTGCGAAATGATTTATTAGGCCCCTTAAAACAGTTATGAAAATATTAGGCCTCTGTATAAATGCGATGGTGTTGGCGCAGGTTATCAGATACAATAAGTGTTCGTGCTTAAAAATGTCTTTCATGTACTCCGATCATTAACCTACAGCGCTATGTGGCGAGAAATGACACTGGTGCTGCCTCAGGAGCTCGGGACAGCCGAAGTTTTCCGAAGTGCTCAGATTACTTTCCTACGGCGCTATGCGGAAAAAGAGGACTCTATTGGACACTACTTTTCTAACAGCCAGTGAGATATAGGCCCAAGGTAGCGTATCGTAGTGTAAAAGCCACCTTATGCTATTACAATATTTAATTGCCGAGGATACAGGGGAGTGGATGTACAGTATAAATAGGAACTTCATTAATTCATCACATTGGTACTTTTGGCTTTTCAACTTTTACAAGGAAGGTTCTTGAAGATATATAATTTATGATTCAGTGATAAGAAGTTGATTACAAATTGAATGATCACTGCTGCCCCGGAAATATTTGTTTATTATCACATAAATAAATGATTATACTTCTTGCTCATTCGACGACGGCTGCAATGACACATCACAGAACAACTAACGTCCTACACGACGTCATCTGTAAAAAAATTAACAAAACCTCCTTCTTTTTAAAGAGAATTTCAAGATACTTAAGCAGCGAATACCAATTAACAGTCTACTATGGATTTATACATTAACAGATATCGTACTGAACTCGAATTCTAAATGATTCAGGATGGAGAGGATGCTATTTTGGATGTTTTGGTGAAATTTGGAGAAGATTGCAGTATTTTTCAAGGAATTATGATATTTTAAAATTTTTATTATAAAGGGAAGCTTCAGATTGTATTTGACGACAGTAAAATGGCGACCGAAGCCGTCGTTAGGCAATCCTGTGTCATATTTTCGCTTGGCAGCTCATAGCGACGCGGAGAGTTGGAGAAGAAATGCGCTGATTGGCTAAGCAAATTACTGGAAACACAGAGGAAGGAGAAATTGATCGCGCCTAATGATCGGTAATAAATACTGCCAGTTGTTAAAGACGAGATTATCTGCACATTTAAAACTATTGAGAAAGGATCTAAATTGATAAAAATTATGTTAGTAACTCAGGAAAGGAAGTTTGAGATCCCTGTATAAGGATATACGTAAAGATTGGTTTGCCTTTTATTTCTGATGAGGAGCCGTCCCATGGCTGTTGTCGAGCAGGGTTGTCTTTGTGCTACGAGAGTGATAGAGGATGGACCTGCGACACTCTGGATCCCGAAACAAGCGTGTGCAAGCTAGGAGTCTTACACGAGCAAATCTTGACGGCGAGGAAGCTAGTGCCGCCGGTCAAAGTATAGCATAGGAAGTCCGCTGATCGTGTGGGAAATACAAAGTCGTTCAAATATCAGTTCTCGAGTGAAATTGAGCATTGAGAGTTCGACTAAACTAAAGAGGAACATAATATGTGTATTTTATAAAAGTTTCAGGAGGATATTCGAAAGATTAAAGGTAGTTTTCTTTGTTGGAGGCATTCAAATTATGAAAAGCAGGTTTCTTATTGTGCGAGGCAGCATTGCGAATGCTGTGTAGTGGGAACAGTAGCGAGTGCAGGGGAAGGCCCGTTTTGTGTTCGCTTGAGTATATTTGAAGGACAGTGGCGCAGAACTGTAGGAAGTTTCCATACAGTGATAAACCTTTTGTCGAGATGATAGACATGCAAGCGTTAAGGGGAATAGCTGACTATGCATTTAACGCATTTGTGATGTTGATTTAAGCCAGATATGCGCAGGGAACGTGATATTACATTGACAGTCTAGAATATCAGGCAACCAATACTAAAAGTAATTGTCAAGGTGGGATGTAACTATCGCCGAACTACGATCCAACTATACGAAACGGAAATATATTGTCGCGTCATGGCGAAATAATATCAGACCCGAACAGAAGTAGTCTATCACACTTCGAGACTTGGAAGTCCGTGCGGCGTTGCTGATGGAGATGATGTCCGCGTTCGTGACCAGGCAGGGCGATTAGCAATCGGAGCCCAGGGTTCGAGACGTGGCGAGGCAGTTTTCCGGAGGAAGAAGAGGAAGTGTATCGAGTGTGGAATTACTGGTGCCTACAGTAATTTCCACCATGTTAATTCTTCAAGATGTCATCGCCAGGTAGAGAGAGAAATCTTCGTTCGTAGTTGTTGGTTTTACGTAGTTAGAGGTAGATAGAATATCAATGAGCAATGCACCATTTCAACATTAATTCATTTTTATTGTTAGTGACTTATTTTAAACTTAGGAATTATTTTTCCATGATGAATATTAAATTTAAAATTGTCTTTTAGAGAGATTTTGGAAACTTCGAGATTTAAGCTCATTTCTTTAATTATTTCCTTTTTCGAATTTATTTCGAATCGTAAATTTCTTTGGGAATTTTATTTAATATTATAGTATTTAATATTAATTTATCTAAGCAACCCAGACCAGGAAAAGATTTTTCTTTGGAAATGAATTGTTCTTTTGGACATTTCCAAGATTTTATTGCAGATCTTAGGAGCAGTTATCCTATTTTGGAACATAGTTATTCTTGTAATAGCTAACGTCGAGTTTGAAGCTACTCAAACAATTATTTAATCGAACATTTTGGCTTGGTTGAAGAATGAAACATTATTTAGACATTCCAACTTTGGCTATTAATTAATAATAATTTATCGATGATTAAATTATTTTATTTCAAGAAATCTCATCGACTATGACATATTAAAACATTTGAGGATTCTACAAAACTTTTGCAACACTATTTGAGATTATTGTTGACTATTGATTGCATTAATGCAATATTTTGGAAAGATCAGAGAGGAGTAACGAATGTTTATATTTTTTTAAATATTAACAACAATTATTAAAATCTATAGTAACTTGTATTAGTAAACCATTACGTCATCGCTGTTAATTAGAGTCGATTATTGTTAATTATTATAACATCTGGAAGAGTTATACACTGTAATTAATATATATGAATATATTAACGAATGCAAGGCATTATATGCAATTTAAATAATTTGTTACGCAAGAATACTGTATTAACAGGTTGAAGTGAAGAATTATCGCAGCTATATTTGTTTAATAGCAAGTTTGTGGAAATATTATACGGAATTTACCTGTATTATCGAGATAAGTCGTTGTTCAAGTATTCAGTGGAAGTTTATACAGTATTGAGATGAAGAGGAGGTCATTATACGCATTGTGAGCGTTTATTTGGAAAATATAAGTAACTACATTACAGTAAAGAATTAAGAAAGACCTTTGGTGTTTATAACTATTGTGGAACGACTTTCAGTTGAATTGATTTGTTCTATTGGCCCAAAATACTAGGGAAACGGATTGAAAATAACAATGTTGTTAATAATAATTATTAAACCACTATCAATAATAAGACTACGTTTATATGAGCTTAACTTAATCGTTCGGCTTTACATATATGCCTAATTATGAAATGAAACCACGGTAATATGATGACAATAATGTGATACGATTTTGTAAAAGTGACACTTCATTTAAGAGCAAGGAATTGAGTTGGAAGTAAGGTTGGGTGATTGAGAATCACCACAAGTGTAGTAAATAATGTATACAATTATATAAATAATATTTAAACATAATATTACTAATAGCTAGGAGAATTTAATAATATAACGAAGTTATCTAAATAACTTACTTGATAAACAGCTGATATTAAATAAATAATAATAATATAATTTATTGTTTGAATTAATATGATTAATAACTATTTCTAATAATTAATAAATATTTAAATAATAAATATTTTGCAAACTTAATTAATATTCAGAACAAAAGTTTAGTGCTTTTCAGTCTGTCAACACGAATGTACCCAAAAGAGATGGGTTATGCCCTAATCCTGAAATAAATTACATGAGATTAATAAATACACTAGGATGACCAGTTTCGATCGTCAAGCGATCATCATCAGATCCATTACACTTTGGCTATAACATCTATGTTTGAGAATACAGGTGAAAAATATATACAATATGTACAATTATTTAGTTGCAGTGTTGGTAATGCAACAGTCGGTGTATGTTAAATGTGGTATATCTAATGTTAGGTAAACTTCTAAAATAGTGATGAAAATCCGGAATTTGTCTGTTAGGGGTGATTATATTCAGAAAATATTAATAACTTTTTATTTAAACATTTAATAATAATTTCAATTATTATTAATTAAATAATTTAGAGAATTTTAGTAGACAATTAAACTTTTGTTTAATTAATTAAATATATTTTAAACGTCAAACCATTAATAGGAGTGATGTTCCAAGAACGTGACAACGTTCATTGACTACATCAAGGATGTTTATTGTAGTACAGAAGTGATCTTATGATAAGATCAGTATTGAATAATTTTCATTATTTTTATAAAAGGATGATTTTCTAACATTAAGAAGGAATGTCATTGGAAGACATTGGTTGTATTAACAACAATATTTGTTCTGAATTTATTATGAGAACAAGTGCGAATTTAAGTGCAGTTGTGCTAATAGCTGATTGATTATTTATTCAATTTTTTAATGAGAAGTGAAGTACTTCTGACGTCAGTTGGACGGTGATTTGGTTTTATTATCTGATTATTGGATATTTTTGAATAATCCTTTCAAGGATCATATGTAAACATTTAGGGATTATTTGTAAAAAAAAATATTATCATTCTTTTAATAAATTAATTCGTTCGTTTTTGTAACCACGTCTTTGATGATTTATTTAAATTATGGAGAAGGATTATGTTTTGGTGCATTTGAGGTTTTATTGAACCACTAGTTATGCCCACTTAACCGAGAATGGTAAGTTTCTCGAGCTCTTCGTTTATTCAGTTTATCCACCCAGTTCTGCATTACCAAAACATGATCTTAGGAAGTGTGCATACCCCATTTAGCTCTTGTTCGTAGGATTTTCAGGTTTATTAGCCAGGGACCTCGAGATTCTGCAATCCAGTTGATCTTCGGATACGACAAGCAGCTCAAATGGTTCAAACGGGTACAGTACGGTATTGAGATATGGGGTGGGGCAGCAAATAGGAATATGGAGAGAATATTTAAACTGCAGAAACGAGTAATACGATACTTGTTTGGGTTGAAATCGAGAGAATCATGCAGAGTTGCATTTAAGAAGCATAATATTTTAACAATATTTTCATTGTATATCATTGTCACAATCAACAATGTCCACAATCATGAAACCAGAGGGCAGATAAATAAAGAGGATAAATAAACAATATGCAGAAAAGGAGCTATTTACCACAATACGCTTCCAAACCACTTAAAATCTTTGACTGGAACAGGGTTCAGGAAGTCTCTCAAGATATACCTCGCCCAGAGGGTGTTGTATTCTTTAAGTGAATTTTAAAGAAACATGTAACTGTTTAATTATGTAAAAAAGTTGTAAATATGCAAATTTAACTGTGAGTATGTTGCGTGACGTATCCAGTTCTGTATGATCCAGGTTCTGGAAATAAGGAGTTTTGTATGGTATTGTACCCGTTACCAACATGTCCGGTATAAAATACTCCAAACAACACACGTAGCTTTGTAATTATGTGAGAAACGAAATAAACCATTAAGTTAGATGCGTGAAAAAAGAACAGGGGTGCTTATATTAGCAGGGCCGTGCTAACTAACCATTATTGGTCTAGACAAAATCCATACTGTCCATGATGCTAAAAATGGCGACGCCAGCTGGAATTTCATCTATATAAGTCGTGTTCATATTTGGGATCGCTGGGCGGTCACAGACAGCTCAGGAGTAATCATCTATTACTACGTAATGCTTGGTAAATTGCAACTGCAATCAAACAGGCGCTAAACCTACGAGGGCAATCCTTTCCAAGCTATTATGCAGTCTAACAGCATGTCGAATGGGATCGTTGGCGGGTCACAGACAGCTCAGGAGTAATCATCTATTACTACGTAATGCTTGGTAAATTGCAACTGCAATCAAACAGGCGCTAAGCCTACGAGGGCAATCCTTTCCAAGCTATTATGCAGTCTAACAGCATGTCGAATGGGATCGCTGGCGGGTCACAGGCAGCTCAGGAGTAATCATCTATTACTACGTAATGCTTGGTAAATTGCAACTGCAATCAAACAGGCGCTAAGCCTACGAGGGCAATCCTTTCCAAGCTATTATGCAGTCTAACAGCATGTCGAATGGGATCGCTGAGCGGGTCACAGACAGCTCAGGAGTAATCATCTATTACTACGTAATGCTTGGTAAATTGCAACTGCAATCAAACAGGCGCTAAGCCTACGAGGGCAATCCTTTCCAAGCTATTATGCAGTCTAACAGCATGTCGAATGGGATCGTTGGCGGGTCACAGACAGCTCAGGAGTAATCATCTATTACTACGTAATGCTTGGTAAATTGCAACTGCAATCAAACAGGCGCTAAGCCTACGAGGGCAATCCTTTCCAAGCTATTATGCAGTCTAACAGCATGTCGAATGGGATCGCTGAGCGGGTCACAGGCAGCTCAGGAGTAATCATCTATTACTACGTAATGCTTGGTAAATTGCAACTGCAATCAAACAGGCGCTAAGCCTACGAGGGCAATCCTTTCCAAGCTATTATGCAGTCTAACAGCATGTCGAATGGGATCGTTGGCGGGTCACAGACAGCTCAGGAGTAATCATCTATTACTACGTAATGCTTGGTAAATTGCAACTGCAATCAAACAGGCGCTAAGCCTACGAGGGCAATCCTTTCCAAGCTATTATGCAGTCTAACAGCATGTCGAATGGGATCGTTGGCGGGTCACAGACAGCTCAGGAGTAATCATCTATTACTACGTAATGCTTGGTAAATTTCAACTGCAATCAAACAGGCGCTAAGCCTACGAGGGCAATCCTTTCCAAGCTATTATGCAGTCTAACAGCATGTCGAATGGGTTCGCTGAGCGGGTCACAGGCAGCTCAGGAGTAATCATCTATTACTACGTAATGCTTGGTAAATTGCAACTGCAATCAAACAGGCGCTAAGCCTACGAGGGCAATCCTTTCCAAGCTATTATGCAGTCTAACAGCATGTCGAATGGGATCGCTGAGCGGGTCACAGGCAGCTCAGGAGTAATCATCTATTACTACGTAATGCTTGGTAAATTGCAACTGCAATCAAACAGGCGCTAAGCCTACGAGGGCAATCCTTTCCAAGCTATTATGCAGAGCATGTCGAATGGGATCGCTGAGCGGGTCACAGACAGCTCAGGAGTAATCATCTATTACTACGTAATGCTTGGTAAATTGCAACTGCAATCAAACAGGCGCTAAGCCTACGAGGGCAATCCTTTCCAAGCTATTATGCAGTCTAACAGCATGTCGAATGGGATCGCTGAGCGGGTCACAGGCAGCTCAGGAGTAATCATCTATTACTACGTAATGCTTGGTAAATTGCAACTGCAATCAAACAGGCGCTAAGCCTACGAGGGCAATCCTTTCCAAGCTATTATGCAGTCTAACAGCATGTCGAATGGGATCGCTGAGCGGGTCACAGACAGCTCAGGAGTAATCATCTATTACTACGTAATGCTTGGTAAATTGCAAATGCAATCAAACAGGCGCTAAGCCTACGAGGGCAATCCTTTCCAAGCTATTATGCAGTCTAACAGCATGTCGAATGGGATCGTTGGCGGGTCACAGACAGCTCAGGAGTAATCATCTATTACTACGTAATGCTTGGTAAATTGCAACTGCAATCAAACAGGCGCTAAGCCTACGAGGGCAATCCTTTCCAAGCTATTATGCAGTCTAACAGCATGTCGAATGGGATCGCTGAGCGGGTCACAGGCAGCTCAGGAGTAATCATCTATTACTACGTAATGCTTGGTAAATTGCAACTGCAATCAAACAGGCGCTAAGCCCCCGAGGGCAATCCTTTCCAAGCTATTATGCAGTCTAACAGCATGTCGAATGGGATCGTTGGCGGGTCACAGACAGCTCAGGAGTAATCATCTATTACTACGTAATGCTTGGTAAATTGCAACTGCAATCAAACAGGCGCTAAGCCTACGAGGGCAATCCTTTCCAAGCTATTATGCAGTCTAACAGCATGTCGAATGGGATCGTTGGCGGGTCACAGACAGCTCAGGAGTAATCATCTATTACTACATCGTCTCCAGATATTTTTCCCGACTATTATTTCAGGTATTTGGGATAATTTCAGTACTTTGATTCCCCCCCCATAAAGTAGCTAAAGTGAAGTTGATGTCTATAACACTATTGGATGTCGCACTCCACGCATTGGTCGCACGAGAGAGTCCAGGTGATCGGTTACATTCGCCTGGAGCGAGGGGAGAAGATCTGTTCTCAGTCAGCTGTTTTACAGTACGGTATGTAATGTCTGAAGTTTTAGTAAAGCCTGTATTAGAATATGGTGCTGAGACCTGGACACTCTCAAAATCTAATGAAAGACAACTTGGTATATTTGAAAGAAAGATTTTGAGGCAAATTTAAGGGCCAATGGAGGAAAACCGTGAATAGAGAAGAAGATATAACCATGAACTCCATGATTTATATAACGAACCAGATATTGTAAAATGTATAAATATCAGAAGGTTGGAGTGGGCAGGACATGTGCTGCGTGCTAATGACAGAATGATCAAGAGGATATTCAATGCAATGCCAGAAGGAACCAGGAAAGTCGGAAGACCAAAGCTAAGGTGGGAAGATGGAGTGAGAGACGATGTAAAGACAATTCGAATTAAGAATTGGAGGAGCTCAGCACTTAACAGGAAACAATGGGGAACACTTCATCAGAAGGCCAAGGCCCAGTGATGTACCGGTAATGTCTGAAAGGCGGGCAATATTTCATCGAAAATGGCAATTTGTTGTAAATATATTTATTTCATAACAGTTTCAGACGACACATTGCTCTTAATTAGTACAAACTAATGTATGAGAAGAAAATAAATATATTTATTTTAAAGGGGCTGGTTGTTAAGTCAAGAGTTCTCATATGAATAGAGAGTAATGAAATAGGTTCTGAATATGTACTTCAGAATGACATTTAGTGATAAATCCGATGCTAAGACTCATTCATATAGGCTACTGTAAGGCTTGTCTCTAAGAGAGGCTGCCGCGCTGTTTGTTGATCCTAGTTAGGAAAAGGAGGATCGCCGTAATAAAACAAGCTCAGCACAGCCTTAAAACAATGCTTAGAACCTAAGTTGGCTGCCAGCAGTGAGTTATATTCTTGTTAACGAGACCACCTGTACATGAGCAGTGCCGACAATATTACAGATATAATTGGATGAGTTAATTCAGTGGCATGGTTTCTTGAATAATTTGAATACATCTATCATTGAGATGGCTGAATGTACACAAAAACAGCAGTAGGAACTGCTTTGAGTCCCATGGGACGTGATTTGAGCCCAGTATTGCTTCCCCCTACTTGGGCAGAGCTCGTCTCGACCTCCCTTGGTCAACTCTCCTGCAGTTCTGATCCGGACTCACCTTAAAAAGTCTTCTTTTCTATCTGTTACCTTCCTTAATGAGGGGTCAGCCTGATTTCTTCTATCCGTGATGTCCCATACTTTCCATAAGAGGTAGGTACCGTAACTAAAAGGGCAGAAGGTGTGTAGCCACCTTAAACGGTACACCCTGGGTAACATTAACAAGAGAACATCATCGATATAAATCTAGCTATAACTTGGTACAATTGTAATAAATTCATATTTGATGTTAAATAGTCCCCGAATACATAGCGGTGCTCTCTACAGAAGGCGTCGTATGGCGCGGTCTTGCGGTAACTGCTCGTACCTGTTACACTGCTGAGAGATTGGCTCAACTTGGTCTGGCGAGTGTACAGCTTCACCCCCTCGAGTGATGATTCAATACGAGTATGGAACGTGGCTTTTACACTACCACTTTGATAATATAAAGGTCTCAATTAATGCTGAACGAAACATCACTCATTTCTTTTTCATTTTCATTTCGATAATATATGATTCTCATAACTTATTTCATCTTCTGAGGACATTACCAATTGTAATTACTAACCGCGGTCACTGACTGCACCGGATATATGCGCTAAATAACGTAATATGTTAGTTTATTTATGGCTCCTTTTACAACGACATGTTCGACGGCGATTGTTCTCTCCAAACTGCCAACGAGGCGCGTACATTGTTGGCAACATTTGGGCCATTAAGTCATGACACTAGTTACTGTAGTTGTTACCTGAGACCATTAATGTGGTATTGGTCCACCGTTGATGACAGTATCCGCGTTAGTTTGAGACTGTGAATATAATCGCTAGGGCATTGGAATTAATTACTGGCGCTGAATTTCGTTAATGAGTGTGTTTGTTTCTTGATCATTGAACAACGGCAGCCATGTTCCTCAAGCGCTGAGTATTCGTCAACTGTTACATGGCTGGAGACATTGACGACTCATTCACGTGTTGTTAGTGTTGCCAACGTGTAAGCTACAAAATACACCACCAAATGAGGTCGGTCATATCCGTGACTAAAGCCATTGTTCTAGAGAAAGATAATGCGTGACTATTTCCAATGTGCGTGACAAATCCAGGGGTGTATATATGACTAACGCAGCCCACAATCTAATACCATTTTCAAAACCCATTTGATTGGACACAGCCAAGTTAAGAATGGTCATGTTGTGGTCGGGCCTTGGACGCGGGAAGCTAGCAGGGGACTGTTGGCGACGCGTTAGGCTGGAACCATTGTCAAAACCACTGTTCCTTTCATTTGAACCCCCCACCGTAGGTTACTTAGACCGCCTATGCAATTGGTGCCGTATGGATGGGGTTGACAATAGTGTGCTTGTGCAAAATTCACGCAGATTATGGCCGACTCAGTTTTAATATAATTTCGGAAGGTGGGTGGTTTATAGACGGTGCAGACGTGAACTACATCCTTTCCGCCAATTTTGAATAATTACAGAAGATATTTATGGCCAATATAATTTATTAAATTTGTCCATAAATCCTCGTCTGTTACCAATAATTCCACCTATCCAATGTAACATATTAATGAAACACGTCATTTCTCAGCAGGACGATACTGATGATACTACAGATATTAAAATTGAAGAAAGTTCGACACCGGAGATCGTTCCATGCTTCAAAACAGAAAGACCATCTTCAGATCTGAAAGAGGTAAGTACGTTCATGCTTGTTTACAAGACATGTCATCTCCTTATCACCTAATAGCATTTCAGGATGAAGAGTAGCAGTGATGACAAATGGAAGTGTGAGGCTGTGTATATCTCAGACAGTTCAGGGCATTATGATGGAAGGATGAGACGAGACTTGTGTTGCTCCGATTACTGAGCTAATGGCGGATACGTTTTGGAAATAGTTATATTATGTGGTGTGGTAATTCTTCGCGAGTGATGAACCAAGTTCAATTGGCTAATATGCAGGGTGAGCTTCAAGTAGCCTACACCGACAGGGATCCTATCTGGAAATAGACCAATAAAGTCCATATCATTGTAAGTACGTACATGCGTCGTTGCAACGGTTGGCATCATCTGGAATTCCTGCAGAATATGCGGCCATTGTTCCTTGAGAACCTGCCTTTGGCAGAACGATAGGTCATGTGGCTGCTGCACGATGGAGCTCGTCACCTCCACACCACCTTCCCCAGACGTTGGATAGTACGCCAATGCCCTCTGTTGCATGGCCTGCTCGATCACCGGACCTAAACCCCCTGGATTTTTACTTGCGAGAGCATTTGAATAGCGTTGTGTATGGTGCGTTTCTCTAACAGTGTGTCCGCTAAGCCTATGACGCTGTTCGGGTACAGGCCGGAACAATCGAAATAGTGCCGCAATCCATGAAGTGACGTGTGGACACCTGATTAGCATGGATGTGCTGTGTGCTGTCGCTGCACACTCGCTGTCCATTGTCGGACATATGTTGATATGGACCTTTCTGCTACGCTTTCGACGTCTTAGATTATTTTTGAGGCGTCATTTTACTGTGCTAATGCATGGCACACAAAGTACACGACACAGTTCCTGCGTAGCGAGATACTATTTGCTTCTGTCTGGCCAAAAATTATTCCCGTTACTAGATTAGGCAATATCTGGCTGAAAATAACTGCTTGTACTGCAAGTAAGGGAGTCCGGGGCGTTAGCCCCGAGTTAGATTTGTTTTTGTATGTAAAGCCTTATTAACACTGTAACGCATACCCTTTCGCAGATGTTGGCGCAGTGGACACGTGTACCTATTAGTCTTGCGCTGGGCCCATGATACACGACTAGGTGGTGAAAGGGTAATAGAATCAGAGGCGGTGGACTGAACATACATCCACATTGCTGTGGATGCAAGTTCAATTCGAATGCCGTAACTATGAAGAACCCTGGGCCTAGCCTAGCCTAGTTACTTAAAGAATAAAGAACTAAACAACGTACGAAATAAGGTACACAAACACGACGCATGAGTAAAGGAACGGTAATGTATTGTCCAAGGAAATAGTTCTAAGGAAATGACGAGGAAGCATTACTTGCTAAGGTGAGGTTATGTGGTCGTCAAACATGTGACATAAGGTAAACTAACGATTCAAAGGACCGTGAAGTTAAGGTTAAGGGCGATAGGAGGTGAAGGAAAAAGGAGGGACATATATGGGGAAAGAATACTCATAAAGAGTAAAATTACATTGGGAAATAAGAAAGATTAAAAGGGCTAGACAAAGGAGTCAGGAAAAGTGAGTATACCGCCAAAGTAGCGAACGGTAACCCTAATAGCCCTGAAGAATAGAGGAGGCGAGGGATTACGAGAAAGGACGGAGTTTTAATAAAAGCGCACGTAGATATGACGTAGGTAAATAAACATAAAATGAGGGGCAAGTAACCGAAATAAAATAATTACATGAAATGTATCGTTACACAAAATAAAAGATATCCATCAAAATAAGTTACGCTAGAAGGGAATAAGCCATACTCATAGACCTGCGTTGAAAGACACAATCTTAAGATAAGGGAGGCAACAAAAGCAGAAAGGCGCATGACATAGGTCTTACTGCGGTGAACGCAACATACAGCAAACCAAACCAAATACCCACACAAAAAGACACGAAGATAGGAAGTTAAAGGTAACAGGAACGAAACAAGCCCACAATGGGCATACTAAAAAGGACATACGCCATAGTATTCCATACGATACGCACACACACATACTAGAGGAGTAAGTCGTAACTTACCTTGATGGAATCAGCTTAATCTGCCATCACGGAATAACACTAAACAAAGTAAATCCACGCCCCTACGCGCACCTTAAAAAACACAAGAAAAGGGATAAAACCGATAGGAAGCACGGCATCTCGAAAACGAGAGCGGGAGCTCAAAATACAAATTCCTACATGAGACATAAAAAACAGAAGACTGCCCAGAGACTAACAAGAGGTTGCCACTGGTGACGGAAAAAGAGAAAATAAAAGGGAAGATGTGTCACTAATCACGATTCGGCATAGCAAGAAATTACTATAACGAACATTGATCAGCAATTATAGAAATGCCCACTGATCTGCATGGTTATTCTGGCCAGTAATAACCAAGAAGAAAAGAGAACAATTCCTATAATTGGCACGCCGATGCAAAGAAAAAAAGATGTCTACAGGAGGAAGAAAATGGCTCAGATTCCCTCACACTCCGCCAAAATTTTTGTTGCGTCCAACTAAGTAGACGAACAATGATTTTATTTAAACCACCACGAGGAAGGGAGGAGACCGGATACGTCACGAAAAGTGACGGGAAGGAGCCTAGAAGGGGAGGAAGAAGGGAGGACTCAAAAGAAGTGTACTTCATTGAAGAAGAATACAAAAATCAAAGAACGAAAATTTTACAATAAGAATATAAGTTAAATCACACATATAATATAAGAAAATAAAAACCTAGCATCCTCGCCAAAATATTTACAATAGTTACATTATATAATAATCATTGGTATATCAAAAGCTGTCTTCCTTAGTCTCCCAAGTTAGGATGGCAGTGAGCAGAAATCTATAATTAATTAAAATAAGAAAGATTAATTGAGAACGATATTAATTATTCTGAGCCTCCGTGGCTTAGGCGGCAGCACGCCGGCCTCTCACCGCTGGGTCCGTGGTTCAAATCCCGGTCACACCATGTGAGATCTGTGCTGGACAAAACGGAGGCAGACAGGTTTTTCTCCGGGTACTCCGGTTTTCCCTGTCAATATTTCATTCCAGCAACACTCTCCACTATCATTTCATTTCATGTGTCATTCATTTAATCATTGCCCCAGAGGAGTGCGTCAGGCCTCGGCAGCCGGCACAGTTCATATCCTCGCCGCTAGATGGGGGCTTCATTCATTTCATTCCTGACCCGGTCGGAGACTGGAAGCAGGCTGTGGATTTTCATTTCATTAATTATTCTAATAATGGGATGAAATTGAGAGGTAACCACCACGGTACTCCGTCAAAGATTAATTTGGAATGAGGAAAAGTGACTACACGTCAAATATTTAAATATTATTCGAAGGCGTAACCTGAAAAAGAAGTAGTTAATATGACTGACAACAAATCCATCTTGCGCCATCGCACGTAAACTTGAAGAAATACATCTGGAAAACATGTCACAAGGAAAAAAAAATAACATTTAAGAGAAAAAGAAGTAATGTGAAAAGGATAAATGGACTTATCTTACAAAATGCTTTAGTTGAGTAACATGACCAGTAGATACTTGCTGCATGCTGTTATCACTTACAAGTTCCACAGTGACAGGTGTGAGGAAACGAGTGATAATGCGTGGAGTAGACCATCGCAGACCCAGTTTACCCGAGATCTGCGCCGCCGCATTGCTCACAGGGTGAAATTTCACCAGTACTTTGTCGTTTACCTGAAAAGTAATGGCATGTCTTCCAACGTTGAACCTCTCGGCTACCTTAGTCCGAGCCTTTTTCAAGTGCTTAACAGCAATCCCCCATTTTTGGAGCACGGAAGAATGTCTCGAAGATTCAGATAAGTACTCTATGTTCCACTTGAGTAGTAGGGGATCCACAAGTGTCCTATCGAGAAATAATTCGGCAGGGGTAGTTTGAGTTGATGAGTGGAACGAAGTGTTGAATCAGGACCTTCTATACTACCGGACCTGACACTGCGATCCAAGATGGCCGCCGTAGTTGGTGGTCGGACATTAAACGCATGACGTGGGTCAGAATCCAACACAACACAAAATAACATCATGACGTGATTTTGTCTGCTGTTAATCCATTTTATGGGCTTGGGACATCTTGGTCATCAGCCCCGTGCAGTTGGGTTTGGGTTGAATTCCTCCAATTACGTGATTATTGTAGTAGTGTGTGTAGCTGTGTACGGGACAGGCATGGGGAGGTGCCCCGGGAGTTAAAATAAGGTACTACCGGAGTTCCATCAGGAAAGGAATAAAATAAAATAATGTTGAGGCCCACAGGAGAGATCTGTAGAATATCTTGGCTGAGTGAACAGGGAAAGTTGTAAATGATGATGTTGATGATAATTGTTGTCTTAAGGGGCCTAACAGTTAGGTTATCGGCCCTTAATGGTTTGGGTGATGGTGAAGCTGATAATGAAATGTAAACTATAACTAAAACTACTAACTTATATACTGTACTAGAAGAAGAAATGGAAACCAAAAGGAGAAAAAGGCAAATAAAGGACAGGAGGAAAAGAAATGCCCTCGACCCTCGAGGAATGCGGATTGAGGGACTTGGAAGGAAGGAGAGCCATAAAAGGCAGATAGGAAAGTGAAAGAGGAGAGGGTCCGCCCCACAGGTAATGGATAAAAGAGGGAAAACCGGACCCAGCTCAGGAATCCCTCGGGGTCGCCAACTCTCGAACTCACCAGCCGTGAGCCCCTGAGGGTGTAGCAATATCTAGGGTGCACCAGAAGTGGTGGGACTACATACACCCTACCTCCTTGAGGGCCTTGAGCAGAAGGCAGGAGATAACAGGAAAAGAAAAAGAAGGCTGACCCCTCACAGAAGGAGGGTATCAGAAAAGATGGGACAAGGGCCAATTAAGGCGGGAAAGGAAGAGACTCCCTAGGCCTCGGATACCCTAATACCGTCGGGGTCGGGAGAGAGCAAGAGTTGACCAAGTGAAGTCGACAGGAAAGAAGACGGAGAGGAGCCCGGCAAAAGTAAGTGAAGCAATGCCGGACTCAGCTGGGGCCCCGTGGTCGCCAACCCACGTCCCACTAGATGTGAGCCCCTGGGGGGAGTTGTATATGTTCCTGTAGGAATTTCAATCTCTTTTTAGTAAGTTACCTATTATTCTGGGCCTGTTTGCCATCTCTTGATCAATGCAGTACATTTGCATTTTTCTGTTGGCACAGGCTAGAGTAAAATGAGGCTTTTCACCGATGACTCAGTCTCACTCTTGACTGTGATTATATGGAAACTACTGAGGTATAGGTGGTGCTTAGTAATGACATTCAGGGCACAGTCAGTGTCTGTTGGCACAGGCTAGAGTATCACCAATGTCTCAGTCTCACTCATGGCTGTGATTGTATGGAAGCTACTGAGATATGGGTGGTGCTGAGTAATGACATTCAGGGCACAGTCAGTGTCTGTTGGCACAGGCTAGAGTATCACCAATGTCTCAGTCTCACTTATGGCTGTGATTATATGGAAGCTACTGAGGTATGGGTGGTGCTGAGTAATGACATTCAGGGCACAGTCAGTGTCTGTTGGCACAGGCTAGAGTATCACCAATGTCTCAGTCTCACTCATGGCTGTGATTATATGGAAGCTACTGAGGTATGGGTGGTGCTTAGTAATGACATTCAGGGCACAGTGAAAGGTTCTACTCATAGGGTTAGTACTGCTGTACTGGCTCAATGAGGAAAGCAATGATAATCTACCTCACTCTTCTTGCTTAGTACGCCTCAATATAGCTCTGCCTTGGGTTTTTGGGTATCTACCCACATAACCTAACGGCATTGCCTTTTGAGGATCCAACCAGCCTTCGGGCTGACTACCTAACAGACAGACATATTATCCTTAAAAATGTGACCAACCAGGTGGTGTAGTTCTTGGTTATCACTTCTGGGGTCCAAGTTTGATTCCTGACTGTCAAGAAATCTTAATTCTGGTCTAAGGGTATGAACGGGGTACACACAGCCTTTGAGGTAAACCGGTAAATGTTGGGTTCGATTCTCCGCGTAGCCACCCAGCAAGTGGTTTACCAAGGGGTCCCACACATACTGAAGATAAATGCCTAGGTAATTCCTATCATAAGGTCACGACTGCCTTCTGTAAATCCGTCAACAAGTAGGCTAGTCGTATTCATTCATTCCTATTCATGAGATTAAATGGCACTCTGTCAAACGCATGACGTGTGTCAGAATCCAACCCAACACAAACAAGTAGTTCCGTGAAGAACTATACAGCCTATTTTCATATATCCTACTTATGTTAACTGCCACAATCAACATACAACATTTCAGTTTAATTGCTGTAACAGATTCGTAAATATTGAGAACCGTCTAAATATTTCAGATGGTCGCCAGGTTGGATTTTTATTTTTGTACTATTACATTAAGATTATTGTGTACGTGTGGTATTCAAACTTCAATCGCATGATTAGACAACAAGAAGTAAAAACGAGATTTTAAAATTACGCACAGCAGCCATCTTGTGATAATGCAAACCATTGAAATAAATTAGATGCCAGTGGATCAACATTTGTATAAGCATTTAACGTGCAACGTTTCATGGCACTCGGATAGTTAATTCGCGAGAAACGTCCATTTAAATATTTATACTTCGCGTCGCCGCCATGTTGGATTTGTGCTCACCAGGTTCCTGAAAGTCCTATAGGTGAACATATGTTCATACTCTCTATGAACATTAAAAAATTCAGTTTGGTTGCTGTAAAAGATTCATAGATATTGAGAACCGTCTAAATATTTCGGGAGCTCACCATTTAGGAGTGTTATGTGTATAGGCCATAGAGTTATGTACCATTCAAGGACAATTATTGCCTCGGTTCATTATTCAAACTTTCACTTCGATCGCATGATTACGACACAAGAAATTAAAACTTAATTTTAAAATTTCGCACAGCCGCCATCTTGAGGTTATGTAAGCAATTGAATTAAATTAGATGGCAGTGCATTACAAACTGCAGAATCATTTACTGTACCACATTTCACTGCGCTCAGAGAGTTAAATCACGAGAAAAGTCTATTAAAATATTTTAAATTCGCTTGGTCGCCATGTTCGTTTCGTACTTTACAGGTTTATGAAATATACATAGGTATATCTGTATCAGTACCCTTTATCACCGTACAAAATTGCAGGGTGATATCTGTAATAGTTTCGGAGATATAGAATGTCAGTGAAATAATTCGCACAGCCGCCATTTTGAGGTTATGTAAACAATTGAACTAAATTAGACTCCAATGCATTACAATGTGTATAAACATTTGCTGTACCAAGTTTCATTACATTTAGATAGTTAAATCGCGAGAAAAGTCTATTTAAATATCTCAACTTCGCTTGGCCGCCATGTTGGTTTTGTGGTCACTAGGTTTTTGAAAGTCTCATAGGTGAACTTCTAGTAGTGCCCTTTATCACCGAACACAATTTCAGGGCGATATCGGTAATAGTTTCGGAGATATTGAATGCTAGTGAAATAATTCGCACAGCCGCCATGTTGGATTGGAGAGACGTAACAAAATTTGAAGGGCACGGTCGAGGTCGCCGGGAATAGTGCTATGAACTTCCCGAGTTTCATTGAAATCGCTCCAGCCGTTTCGATTTTATTAGGGGGGGACACACACACGAATCACACACACACACACACACACACACACACACACGCACACACACACGGACAAAAGGTGATCTCATAAGCCTATTTTTTCAAAATTGAAAATAGGCTAAAAATAACATCATGACGTGATTTTTTCTGCTGTTAATTCATTTTATGGGCTTGTGACTTCTTGGTCATCAGCTCCGTGAAGTTGGGTGTGGGTTGAATTCCCCTGATAGGAAATTAGAAAATAGGCACCAATGGCTTATCTTTATAATAATTGGATTTGCAACCAGTCACACAACAGTTTCAAGGCATATCACCACAATTTTAGCATAGCCTATGCACGAGTAAGCCTACTGGTAGTTTATTAAAACGGGATCCACACCAAGTACGTGATAAGATTGATATCCTTGAACTAGCAGGCGTATAATTGGATGAGAGAACACTGCAGCAAATTTAAAAAGTAGGTTATGTTCATACGTACGGTAATCAATTTTCAGATCTTCTTAGGACTTAAATTGGAATACGTTAATTATTACTATGCTTGCTCATAATGACTTACCATTACTAATAATTTATAAACCCTAAATAGAATAATATATAGGCCAAACTTACCCTCTGATTGGCAATAGTGATGGTATCACAAGCGTAACAGAAGTCACCGGTATCTCGTATTTATGAAGTACTAATGCAGACATTTACTTACACGAACGTGTAATATCATTAAGCAATAATCAATAAGCACAGATAATCAAAGGAGACGATTGCTAACCGAAATTCATACCACTATCACATCGTAAACAAAACGACTCAACTTATAAACAAAGCATGTAATCACCAACAGCGACAGCCATCTTTCATCTGTCCCGCCGCTAGTGTCAGGTCCGGTATTATAGAAGGTCCTGGTTGAATCCAAGACAGAAATTTGAAGGTTTATGTCCCAAAATACATGATCCACGTTGTGAAACGCCGAATTACAAGCCTTCAAATTTCTATGGAAACGTTCAACTTGGTTCCCTTTGGGACAATAGGGAGACAGGAACACATGACGAATACCCCCAATTGAAAATCATAGTCTCAAAAATCTTAGATCTCAATACAGTAGCATTACCGGAAACAAGATATTTGGAAGGCCCAATCACCCCAAATATATATTTACTCGGGAAGGTTACGGTAGTTCTTGACGTAATTTCTCTCACTGGGAAAAGCCAAACGAATTTAGAAAAACCGCCAATAACAGTGAGAATGGCCTGATTACCTTGTTTTGATCGGATAAGAGGACCAAAACAGTCAATGAACAAACGGTCTCCTGGACGAGTCACAATATCTGCTTGGTGCAGACCGACCTTGGTGTTTTGCGCAGGTTTGGATCGTTGACATGTTAAACGTTTCCGGACAAAACTAAAGGAATCAGACTTAATCAAAGGCCAATAAAACTCGCTAGAGATCTTTCTGAAGGTCCTGTTCATACCGATGTGTGCACCAAAGGCGGTGGAATGGTAATATATTAAAAGCATGTCGCGAATAGCCTCAGGAGCAAAAATCCTAAATTTCGAAGATTTAGGTAACGTGTGCCCGATAACGTCATTTCGAATACAAAACTTGGAACAGAAGGTATCTTTGTTCGACATTTTGTCACGCAAGTCCATACAATATGGATCCTCAGCTTGGAAGGTTCTGATATCCACAAAAGGCCAAGGACAGTGTTGCAGTAGGAACACAGGTTCGGGAGGTTCTGAAGAAGGGGAAGGAGCAGGAATAGTAACATTTTCCTCAAACATACGTGAGAGACAGTCGGCAACAGAATTCTCACTGCCTTTCACATGTATAATAATGAAATTGAAGGAAGATAGTCGTAGAATCCATCGATTAATACGACCTAATTTCTTAACATGGGACAGACTCCACTTTAAAGCTTCGTTATCTGTATACACAGTGAAACGTCTATGCTCCAGAAAACTCCTAAAGCGTTCACACCCGAACACTACCGCTAAACTTTCGTTCTCAAAAAATGGAGTAACGTCTTTCATGGCCATTCAGCATTCTACTCGCGAAAGCAATGGGGGCAAATCTCCCATCCACTTGTTGACTCAACACGCTCGAGACTGCTAGATCACTAGCATCACAATGCAGAAAGTATTCCGAATTAAAATTAGGGGATTTCAATTCAGGAGCAGTAGTAGAAAAACATTCCTTTAGGCTTACAAACGCAAGTTCTTGCTCGGGCCCCCAAATGAAAGTGTTCTTCTTCTTCTTCTTCTTCTTCTTCAAAGCATTTAAAGGGGCGGCAACATCAGAGAAATGTTTTATGAACCTGGAATAAAAGGTGAACATTCCCAGTCCACAACGTAAGGATTTCCATGAAGTAGGACGAGGAAGTTCTTGTAGACATTTCACACGTTCAGGGTTAACTGAGATGCCTTCACCGGACAGCACGTGACCTAGAAACTTTATCTGGGAAGACCCTAATGAACTTTTCCCAGGATTAACGGTTAAACCTTCTCGTCTTAGACGCCCGAAAACTTCACGAAGATGACCAACGTGTTCTTCGAAAGTGCCACTATGGACTACAAGATCGTCAAGATAATTGAAAACGTACTGAAACATCAAATCTCCGAATAGGTCTTCCAGTACGCGGCTAAGTACTTGGGCTCTGATAGCAATTCCCATCGGTAACTTCAAATATTCAAACAACCCAAAGGGAGTAGAAAAGGCAGTAACTTTTTGGCTCTGCTCATCCAAAGGAATCTGATAATAGGTGGAATTTAAATCAATTATAGAAAAGAATTTCGCGTTGTGAAAGTGTTGAAACGTTGATTCCAGGGTAGGAAGTGGGAAATTATCGAATACCACCTTCTTATTTAACATTCGATAGTCCACCACAAGGCGAATTGGTATTCTTTCTTAGGAACTAAGAAGGCAGGTGAGCCATAGACAGACTTGGAAGGCCTTATTACATGTCTTTCTAACAGTTCACTTACATTTCTCTTCATGGCTAAACGTTTGGGTGGGGAACAAGGAAACGGAGCAGATCTCACAGGGATAGAATCGGTCAAATCGATATGACATTCATACCCAACAGCAGTTCCCAGTTGATCAGTGATCACGTCAGAAAATTCACTCACCAAATCATATAAAGTTTGCGGTTGACCAGATAATAAGGAATGGGGTAATGATACCACACAGTCAGGTAGGATATTAAACACTCCGGACATGAAATTCTCAAAAGGAAACCTCTGGTTAGATGAAAAAAGAAAGCTGTAGGTGTCATCACTGAAGTCTAACTTCTATCCAGTTTTTTTTTATAAAGTCGGCACCCAGCAAGACAGGTGCGGCTAAATTGTCCATGACCTGAAACTCATGATCCCAAGAAAAAACGTGAATTTTAACATGGCACTAAATAGATTCGTGGACATGAATGGGATAGTTAGAGGCCGGGACGAAATTGTTTCGGGACTGGTGTAGACGTTTACATTCGTCAGGGATCTCCTCAACCACAGACCTACGTATAAAACTTTGACAAGCACCACTATCTAAAAGGGCAGAAGAATGTAACCGAGAAATAGAAAGGTGAACCCATGGTTGAATTATTTTGGAAAAAGGTATATCGGATATCAAAGAAGCATAGTCCTTGCCAAAATAAATCTTTTTAGCCTCACGATAGGATTCATTATCGCAAGGCTTCACTGGTTTCCCAAGTGATTAGTAGCGTTGCAGCGAGGACAGATTGATTTGGTTACTCCTTGCAAACCACAGCCAAAACAAAACTTTCCTTTTCGCGGTTCTAAACATTCACGGTAGACATGGGACCCCTTTAAGCAGTTCCAGCATTGAACAGGGGTCCTGGAAGCATTCACATGAGGACGGGCATTCACATCAAGTTTGTGGGAACGGGAAGTACTATGTTGGACATGGTTCACGGCATTAAAGCGAACATTAGTTCTATGTGAATTAACACCACGGGAAGTATTAAAAGATGGAGAGTTATTGCCTCGATTGTTACATTGTAGTGTTGTCCAACGAGCGGGTGTAGTGTTGCCACGTTGCCCACATGCAGGGATATTGATCTTATTATCTATCTTATTATGTAAGTGAAATGTTTTATTTTTATAAGCCCTAATCTTATTTTATGTAGGCGCTACTGTACAGGAGCTCTTAAGCTCTTAAGTGTAGCCGTGAAAATAAAATCAATCAACCAATCAATCATCCATGCTAAACGCTAATTCTGGAAACATAGATTCCGAAGGCAGTGGAGGTGGGGAATATCGATTACACAATCGGGCAGTTGCTTCAAATTCAGGCCCTTGGATGAGAATATCTTCAAGATCTAATGCCGATGAACGACGAATAAACTGTTTATATGACGGATGTAAATTACAATAAACAGTATTAATAGTTTCACGAGAAGACAGTGAAACAGGAAGGCGGGATATCAGGGTACGAATCGCTGTAACATAATCATCAATGTTTTCGCCGTGTGCCTGGGTGCGTGAGAAAATTTCATTTTTTAAGGCATGCTCAAAGTCAGATGGCGTGAACCTCTTCTTCAAAGCATGTACAAAACCAGCCCATGAACTAAAGGGGTACTGAACAAGATGGTACCATTTCAGAGCGTTTCCACATAATAGCATGGGAAGAGATTGCATAATACTGTCAGGAACCGAACTACAACATGCACATAGTTCCTCAATGCGCGTGGTAAATTCGAAAATTGAAGAAGAACCTTCTTCCCCTCAATATCTAATATATATTCCATTTATTTGCGATATTTGCAACATTTCCTCCTTGAAAGTTGGAATTACGTACTTCAAGAATAGGGAATGTAGAAAATAGAGGGTCAAATTCCAACCATTCAAGTTTCGTTGAAGCATTGGTGTTGGATAAATGCGTCACTTCACTGTTAATAGGTGAATCGATTTCACATTTGATGTTGCTATTCATGTTTGTCATCACACTCGTAGAAAAGGCACAAAAATATATTTAATACAGACCTTACCTTTACTTTGAAGTCAAAACTGCTTACCACGGCATAACATTATCACCTGGATAACAATTTCAAGAACATTTCTGGATCCACAGAACAGTTCTTTTTGTTTTCACAATAATCCGCTGCCGCTTTCTTTCTCGACACATGAAAACAACAAACAAACGATATAGTTGCGTATTGCCAACTGGATAAAAGATCTGCCCTAATCTTTCCCATAACGGGAGAACGCGTCAGGCGTGAGCCTGGTCAAAATAGCTACTGTAAAACAGCGAATAGACTGAAGTGGTGCGGAGCAATGGGCATAAAAGTACATCACCAGAAAACCAATGTTTAGATAACAAGGTATAAATAATATTTATTTAGACAACAATTTTCTTTAAATAATAACATTAAAATGCATAGTAAATGCACACAAATGAGTTACACAGAAATTAATTAGTGTTTTTAACAAATTGAGAGGGCCTGGTGACATAACCCTGATTAATGAAGAAAAGACCAATGTTAAGGCTTGCCTTGATTTGAGAGAAATTGGAATTGAAATATAATATGCATAATAATAGAACCATAAAAAAGATGAAATGTATGATAAGAGTAAAGAGTCAATTCTTCAAATAGTTTGAACTTATCTTCCAAATTGGTTGAGCCAGCTCCATAAAAGTTCCAGCTAGCCTAAAATCGTTTTAAAAGTCCTCTATAGTTCCTTCTGGGGGAGGCGCTCATGGCCTCAATATGCATATTCCGTAAATATGAATATTCAACTCTTCTTTTCCCTTCTGGTGAAGGTTTGACACTTGTATCGTCCAGGCGGTGACTGAGTATAAGTCGTCATTGGTTGCAGTCAGGAAGACTGCTGCTGCCTCGAAGTTTAAGTTGAGATACACCATCTAAGGTGAAATTTGCAGTGTGTGGTGGCAAGCAATTCCTGCCATACGAATCGATGTGTCAGAGAGGAGGCCTCGTGACATAGCAGCGAGGTGAAGCAGCGACTGGCAATAGTGACTTGAGGTGTGGCAGCGTTGATCAGAAGTGATGAGGTGGTCAGAATTACGATCTGATCTGAATGATGTAGAACGCCAGCAAGTAGCGTCTTATATACGATGGTCATGGAAGCATCTGGACGGAAAGGACCGCTAGACCCACGAGTCCTGCTATTGGCTAGACGAAGGTCACGGTGACGTCACTCGACACTGACACTCAACAGGCAGCAGAACAAGCCAGTAGATGCCCTGTATGCCGGGAGTGTGGAAGCTTGAGAGAGCAAGCAACTGAAACACTCAAGGTGAGAACTTAAGAAAACTAAGCTAACTATATATAAATTAATACATTAATAATACAATAAAGTGTTCATCATATTAATTTGTTTGGACGTTCTCGGGAAGAAAAAAGGTGAACAGTCAAACAGGGCTGTCGCGAAGAACAAATACAAACACCATACTGTCACGAAAGTGACCACCAACTTACAAATACAGTTGGACGTATTTATAGGGCTAAGCGGTTCTCCTATATCATTTTGGGAATTGAAACTAGGTGTAGTTACATGTAGAGCGATAGATTCGAATAGAAAGCACGCTCTGCTACCATTTTAACGCATACCCTTTCGCAGATGTTGGCGCAGTGGAAACGTGTACCTAATAGTCTTGCGCTGGGCCCATGATACACGACTAGGTGGTGAAAGGGTAATAGAATCAGAGGCGGTGGACTGAACATACATCCACATTGCTGTAAATGCAAGTTCAATTCGAATGCCGTAACTATGAAGAACCATGGGCCTAGCCTAGCCTAGCCTAGTTACTTAAAGAATAAAGAACTAAACAACGTACGAAATAAGGTACACAAACACGACGCATGAGTAAAGGAACGGTAATGTATTGTTCAAGGAAATAGTTCTAAGGAAATGACGAGGAAGCATTACATGCTAAGGTGAGGTTATGTGGTCGTCAAACATGTGACATAAGGTAAACTAACGATTTAAAGGACCGTGACGTTAAGGTTATGGACGATAGGAGGTAAAGGTAAAGAGGAGGGACATATATGGGGAAAGAATATTCATAAAGAGTAAAATTACATTGGGAAATAAGAAAGATTAAAAGGGCTAGACAAAGGAGTCAGGAAAAGTGAGTCTACCGCCAAAGTAGCGAACGGTAACCCTAATAGCCCTGAAGAATAGAGGAGGCGAGGGATTACGAGAAAGGACGGAGTTTTAATAAAAGCGCACGTAGATATGACGTAGGTAAATAAACATAAAATGAGGGGCAAGTAACCGAAATAAAATAATTACAAGAAACATATCGTTACACAAAATAAGTTACGTAGAAGGGAATAAGCCACACTCATATACTTGCGTTGAAAGGCACAATCTTAAGATAAGGGAGGCAACAAAAGGTGAAAGGCGCATGACATAGGTCTTACTGCGGTGAACGCAACATACAGCAAACCAAACCAAATACCCACACAAAAAGATACGAAGATAGGAAGTTAAAGGTAACAGGAAGGAAACAAGCCCACAATGGGCATACTAAAAAGGCCATACACCATAGTATTCCATACGATACGCACACACACATACTAGAGGAGTAATTCGTGACTTACCTTGATGTAATCAGCTTAATCCGGCATCACGGAATTACACTAAACAAAGTAAATCCACGGCCCTACGCGCACCTTTATAAAAAAACACAAGAAAAGGGATAAAAACGGAAAGAAAGCACGGCATCTCGAAAACGAGAGCGGGAGCTCAAAATATAAATTCCTACATGGGAGACATAAACAGAAGACTGCCCAGAGACTAACAAGGGGTTGCCACTGGTGACGGATAAAGAGAAGATAAAAGGGAAGAGGTGTCACTAATCACGATTCGTCATAGCAAGAAATTACTATAACGAACCTTGATCAGCAATTATATATATGCCCACTGATCTGCTTGGTTATTCTGGCCAGTAATAACCAAGAGGAAAAGAGAACAATTCCGATAATTGGCACGCCGATGGAAAGAAAAAAAAGGATGCCTACAGGAGGAAGAAAATGGCTCAACACACAGAATTTAACATTAATGCTTCGTTTGAACCTGAGAAACACAACGAAACGAACGAATCAAGCGGATGTGAGTGCAGCATAAAAAATAAACATGCGGTATCGTATACGTGGGGTTGGCCACATTTTATTTATCCTCTAAATCGCGTCCACAATGGCCAACACAACTGATATTTCACTATAAAGGTCGTGTTATAAAAAGGAGATGGCGGGTGTTGTATATACAGCGGGAGGAATCATCTATTAAGACATCATTTCCACAATAATTATTCATCATTACAAAAGGTATTTCGGCAAGTTTAAGTAGGTTTGTACTTGGTTCATCACTTCCGAAGTGTTACTTCTTGGTACGGATCAGTCGATTTAAGACCTCCTGAATTCGACAGACCTCAAGAAAATTCCTTGAGCCAATATTATGTTGAGTGTTACAAAGGGGGTTTCAAAACAGTAAGGTTAGAAGAGCAGTACAAGTTGCTTAGTTGCATGAAATGTATGATTAAATATGATGATACATAATTATAATAATAATACTTTTATTGCAGCTAAACAGCCATTAAATACATTTAAATACACTATGTTTGCGCACCTGCGCCTTGGGTAGCATAGTCTTTTATGGACTTTATTCTTTTGCTGCATTTTTCAATATGGTAGCGTTCACATGTGTGTCCGCATAGTTGACATACACATGTGTCATCCGGATCATGGTATGCTTTGTTTGTACAAATCAAATGGTGAAAACCATGAACTGCCAGGCGTGTGAACATGTGCCTCATCTCAAAGCTAGCAGATGTCCACGCCCGGTCAACCATGGCCCCCGTTCCATAAAATTCCAGTGGGATTTCTTCTCTCTTCCTTCTGAGAGTCGTTAATAGGTTTTCCGCACCTATTGTGCTAGGTAATATTAGAAGCGTTCTAAAGTCTTCAATTAGGAATGTTTCTCGCGCGAGGAGGTAGACTAGCCGAGATTTGGTCGTCTTGGAAACTCCAATAGCTTTTTTAATGTATAATGCTTTAACACTTTCAAGTGATGATAGATTCTTTTCAGTGAGGAAAGGCCATATGATTTCTATTCCGTATGTCAATATTGGCATTATTTTATTTTTAAATAATGCCATTGCTGTCTCGAGGTTGAGTGTTCTTATATATCTTATATCGTGCATCGCCCGAACCGCTTGTGTAATTTTTTCTGTCACATGTTTTGTAAAGCATTTTGCACTTGTTTGTAGAGTGATGCCTAGGTATTTGAATTCTTTTACTATATTTATTCTTTTTTCCTGTATGAAAATTTCTGTTCCGGTCGGTACCTTTCCTCCTTGTCGAAACACCATCATTTGTGTCTTAGATGTGTTGATGTCAAAATTATATTCAGTGCACCATTCCTCCATGTCTTTTAGAATGTTTTGTAGTTTTATGATGTTATGTGATCCGATCACAATGTCATCAGCGTACGCATATGATACAATATCTGTATTTTGAGTTATTCTCATTATGTCTTCCGTTGCTAGGATGAAGAGCAAGGGGCTTATTGGGTCACCCTGTAGTACTCCATTCGTTTGAATTATCGGATCAGAGAGTGATATATTATCCGAGATTCTTATGTTGTTCCAATGTAGTACCGTATGTATAATTCTTGTCCATACATTATCTCTATCTAGAGCTTTTTCCAGCTTCAGTTTCACAAGATCACGGTTTATACGATCAAATGCTTTTGTGAAGTCTATAAATACTGCGTAAAATTTTTCTTTTCTTTCCATGACTTGCCAAATGTTATTTAATAATAGTTTTATTGCAGTAAGAGTTGACCTTCCTTTCCTGAATCCAAATTGTGTTTCTGGTAGTCGTACATCTATTTCTTCTGTGATTCTTTCTGTTATTAATTTAGTGAATATCTTGAACGGAATGTTCTCCAGTGCGATACCTCTGTACATATTTGTATCATATGGGTCACCTTTGCCTTTATAGAGAACTTTTATGGTAGACTGTCTCCATCTCTCTGGTATTGATGCCGTCTCGATGCATTTATTATATAATTTCGTCCATATTGGTAATAGAAGGTGTGCCGTGTCTTTTATGTATTCACCGAATATGTTGTCTGGTCCAGCAGCTTTGCTTTTCTTTATGCTTGCGATTATATTTTGAACTTCTTTTGTTGTTAGTGGAGTCCATTCCAATGTCGTTGTTTGGTCAGTTCCTTTTATGTTTTCCGGTATGTTTGTTATTCCTGCCCTGTTGAGTAGATCGTTAAAGTGTGTCGTCCATTCTTGCATATTGATATAGTGTGTCTGTGCCTGTTTCCTAGGGCGTAGTGCGATGTATGGGTCATTCTTGGCCTCTTCCACGATTCTTTTTCCTTCCGCTTCCCAGAATGTCCTTTTCTTTTCACGTATCAGTGTCTTGTATTCACTTCTTTTCTTGTTATATTCTTGAAGGAAAAGAAGACTCTCGCAATTCGTCCTTAGCTGGTGTAAGGCCCCCAATACGTCTTTTTTAGATAGGTAGCATTCCTGGTCGAACCATTGTTTTGCCTTTCGATCTTTCCTAGGGGCTGTGGCTTGTATTAGGAGTTCTTCAAGGGCTTGTACTGCTTCATCTAGTCTTGAATCTTCTGTTAGTGTTTCTATTTTCTTAATAAGGTCGGGTCTACCTTCTACTTTCCCACAGTCTATCTTCCTTGATAAGAGCTGTTTACTTTGCCTCTTTGTTGTACACCAGTCTCCCTGTATTACTATTTTCAAAGGAATATGCTTTCTTATAGGTGTATGATCTGCTGCCCATAGTGGAACTATTTCTCCTTTTATGTGACCTCTTATAAGCGCAACGTCTATCGCACTTTTCCCATTATGGCATATATATGTAGGTATGTTGTGGTTATTCAGAAGGTGTAAGCCATCTTCCTGCATTTTTTCCATTACTAATGTTGTTTTATAGTTTTGTACATCCAGCCTACAATTTAAGTCTCCGGCTAGGATTAGAGGGATGTCGTGCCTACTCAATGATATTAGTTGCCCTACTTCATCTATTATCTCCATGGCCGTTGTATACGGTTGAAAGTAACAGGTAATAATGGTGATGTATTGTGTTTCAATTAGCAGAGAGTGATCTAATTTAATTTCTGAGATTATTGGCGTCAACCATGGCTTTAATAGGATAGTAATTCCACCTGCAGGTCTTCCCCTTTCTCCTTGTTGCGCTTGAAGATGTATACAGTAATATTCTGCGTGTTGCCAATGATCTGTGAAAAATGTTTCTGTTAATAATACTGCGTCGTATCCACTCAGGCAATCTTTGGGTGCTGAGCTTAGTGCGTTCTTCAAACCTTCAATGTTCCATAACATTATTTGTAAGTTGTCTTTTCTCACATATTCTCCATTTTTTAAGTTACTCATACACCACTCATCTGTTTTATTCTGGTTGTATCCTTGCATTCCTCCGAAAAAGCCGAAAACGTCTTACGGTGATGTTTGCTGGCCAAAAGTCTTCTTTATTTATTCTTTCCAAGTATTTAAAGGGAATTCCCACTTTGAAATACTTTGTATCAAATTTCGTTAAGAATTCTTCGCATATAATTTCTCCTATAATTTCCTTTTTGATGAGGAATTTCTTTATGGACTCGGCTGTGGTTTCCTGTTGCACTCTTCCTATAAATATCCAGGCCATCTTTTCTACTGCTTGTAGGTTTACGTCTTCCGTTCCTGTGCCTGTTATAGATGCTTGATGTCGTGGTAGTTGTCTTTGTTTCCTGCCTATGACTTCCGTCCATTTCTCTTCGGCTGTAATGTTCTTTGGTGTTTCTTGATTATGAACTTGTGAAGGGTTGCCAGTTATTGGTGGGAAACTAATTGTTTTTACATTGTTTTCCACATTATTTTCTGTGGGAGTCAATTCTGATTGAGTTCCTATGTTCCTATCGAAGCGATACGGAATTGATTGTTTTGATTTTTTATTTCCTAGATGGGATCCTATTTCAAGTTTATCTTTAATTTCAATTTCATCTCTTATCATTTTTTTGATATTACTAGTGATGTTCTCCATCATTGTCTGCATTTGATGTGCTATTGTTTCTGTTAGTTTGTCTTCTAGCGCTCGACCTATCTCTGCGCTTTGTTCGTTATACTTTCCTCCAGTACGTGTCTGTAGTGATATGGTACTGCTTAAAACTCTTTGCTTATTACTATTTGGTTCATGTACACCACTAGTAGAAGGCGCTCCTTGCTGGTGTCTGTCTGTTTCTTCCACTGCGTCTATTACTTTATATCCCACCAACTTCTGGCGCTGTCTATGACTATTATTATGAATCCAACATGAGGGCAAAGCCCAATAAACATTTGAAACTGAACTCAGTATTTGATCAACAATTTAACGAACATTTGTAACAAGGAGGAACAAAAAGTTCCAAACAACATTAACGAACACAGCATCTACTTGTACCAGTCGATATGTGAACAGGAATTGAAAAAAAATGCTACGTGTATTCATTAGAGGTTAGACCATCGAATGCAAACAAGAAAGCATTGATTTAACAACAAGTGAATGGCAATAAAGCGCCTTTCAACGTACAAGTATTCAGTTGAATTATTCTTACAACTTCATAAGACAAACTGAAAGCCTTAAAATATAGAAAGAAATGAGCAGAATTAGAATGCTGAAAAGTCTGGAGCAAAGGTACGTGCGGCTTGCGAATAGAGCCCAATAGAAAGAGTTCAATGGAACATTTTAACTTATCAGTTGTTTCTTGCTGCGATGATTGTGCATGACACTTGAAACACAAGCAGTAAACTGCAGAAGAACACGGAGGCCTAGCTGGTCACTAACAACACTACATCTCCAGGAGGAGCGAAGCTTTGCTAAAATAAAGGCTGCCTTGAAGTTACACACTTTAGTACAAATAAGCATGGTAAAAAATGACTATCCTTGTAGAATTTCGAAGCAACTAAGGCCTAACGGCATATCAGCCGAGGCTTGTAGAGATGATGCATTTGTTCGAGTTGCATAGCGTTGGAAGTTCTTGAGTAGAAGCTAAGCTCGTGTCCTAATGAAGACAAGTGTGAAGATTTCAAATATGTAGGTGAAGAAAATCGTGCTGAATTGTCGATACATGATGACAGCAAGTGTCCTGTAAACGGCGATTGTGTTAGACAGCAAGTGACTTAGTTGACAACGTGTGTCTTGAATGTTGAGACGGAGGATGGATCTGGAAATTTCGATGAATCGGGAGACGTGATTGGTCGGCTTGACACAGTGACCAATGAGAAGCGTGAGGAGTGACATGGCTGTCATTTGAATCGATGCTCTAATAAAGGTCAGAAGAAATATTTTAACTGTAACAGGCCTAAAGAAAATGTCTTAAAACCCAGCAGGCGTAAATGCAGAACAAGTAAATGAAAAAGATCGTAGACATTTAACAAAATGGTCGCTCTAGACCCAAATGAACACACATAGAAAACACGTGTGCACATGTCAAATTAGTTAGATTAAACAACAGCTGACATTCTATGTTTTTTCTCTCGAAAAAGTATGACATGCTAAAATGAAAAAATACTGGATTTAGTAGCCTTCGCAAATGCGAACACCTGTGAAGCTAGCACATGTATGGCACAATCACCGTGCACTTGAGGTCTAGGTATACCAATTGATTTAGGATTTCTGTATTCTGGTCAGAGATGAGGGCTAGAGAATGGAGCTGGGTTTGGCTATCCTCAGCAGTGGTCCTTTGTTACTCCAGGCAATTGCTGGGATAGGTCATTCTTCACAATCCTGAGCATTGCAAGATCATTCCTTTGCCCTTAAGCCTAAAGAAATGAAATATTTGAAGATAACGAGATAACAGAATATTCTAGAATCATGTTTTTCTACCCCTTAGTATTCCCATTTCTGCTTTGTCAGGCATTAGTTTCGACAGCCGTTCGCCTTTTTGTCCACCCTTACCAGGCTTTAATGAGAATTGTATATGGTAAGGAATTTGAATGGTCCCTTGGGAGTTACTGTCTACACATTTTCCTGGAGTTGAAAATGGGGAATTGCAAAATGCTGGTGGAAGCCGGGGCCATACCCTCTTGTATCCTGAGACTGATCACATGACCTGGAGCGTTTAAGCTGTGTAATATCTGTAAAGGGTGGATTCAATATACAAATTCAACCTTGAATGTATATATTGCTGAATGTCAGATGGTAGGAAATATTCCTCCTTTGTAAACTACTGTGTGTGCGGGACTGCAGAGGACATACAGACTTCTCAGGAGTGCGTGGAGAGAGAAGAAAGTACCTGAAGCCTGGAAAAAGGGAATAATATTGCCAATATTCAAGAAAGGAGACAGGAAGGTGTGTGGTAACTACCGAGGAATCACCATCATCTCGCATGTTGCCAAAGTAATGGAAAGAATCCTAGAAAAAAGAATTCGAGTAAAGGTAGAAAGCCAAATAGAGGAGGAGCAGTTTGTATTTAGAGGGGGCAGGTCGACAGTGGAGCCCATTTTCATTCTGAGACAGAACATTGAAAAGAGTCGGGAATATGGGAAGGATACGGTAATGACTTTTATTGAACTAGAAAAGGCCTATGATAGCATCCCTAGAACAAAAGTTTGAGAAAGCTTAAGAAATAGTGGGATAGGCAAGGAACTGAGAGACATGATAAAAGGAATGTGCATGGAGTGGTACAGTAGTGTGAAGACTAGAGTCGGGACATCGGAATGGTTTAAAATTGTCACTGGACTAAAGCAAGGAAGTGTGTTGTCACCATTATTGTTCTTAATGGTGATGGATGACATCATGAAGGCAGCAATGAAAGAATATAGTAGGGCAAAGATGAAGGTAATGTTGTGATCTGGGGCGAGGATGAGATGGAGGTACAAGAAGAACAGTTAGACGTAATAAATTAAAAGATTGAGCAATGGGGATTGAAGATAAATGTGGAAAATAGTAAAACAGTGGTGATAAGTAGAGATAAGGAAGAACGAAAAGGAGTAATCAAAGTCGGAGATAAGGAATTGGAAGTGGTGAAACACTTCAAAAACTTGGGGAGTGAGCTGACTGAATATGGAAGACTAGATTTGGAAATTAGCAGAAGAATACAACTCGGGAGTGCTTTCTACCAACAGGTACGGGGACTAGTATGGAACAAGGATATACCAATTAAGGCTAAAGAAGTTATGTACAAAACATATTATGTTCCTATGCAGTAGAAACATATGCAGTAGAAACTTGGACAATGACTAAGAGGGATGAGAGCAGAGTACAAGCAGCTGAGATGAGATTTGTGAGAAGTATGGTCCAGAAAACGAGGAGGGACAGAGTGAGAAATGAAGATATACGGAAAGAACTGGGAGTACAGAACCTAAATGACGAACTGGAGCAAAACAGATTGAGATGGTTTGGACATGTTAAACGGATGAATGAAGTAAGGCTACCAAGACGAAGACTGTAACGACGGATGACAGGGAAGAGAGGACGAGGAAGACCAAGAATGCGTTGGATGGACTCGGTGAAGAATAGTATTAGAAAACGGAACCTGGATTGGAACACCGTGTCGGAAGAGGAATGGTGGAACGACAGAACAAAGTGGAGAGGAACCATATTTGCCCCCACCCAGTGTCAACTGGAAAAGGAGAAATGAAGATGATGATGATGATGTAAACTACTGTGTGTGCTCCCGTACACCAGTAGACATGAGCTTGTAGTTACTGGCACAGACACACAGACTCCCTCAGGAGGCACATAACTGACTTACTCTGAATTCGTTTGTAAATTTAATAGTTTTAATATTGCAGTGTTTTGTGAAGTATGTCTTGTGTAATATTCCATATCGAATTGATTTATACCTAGTTGCTAGTCATAGGAGTTATGGCCTTTTATACTTGTTATTGATTATTTATTATTATTATTAATCACTTTCTCTGCATGATTCTAGAATAGTCTCTTATCTCATATTACTTCTGTTTTCGTCAATGCTTAACTTGTCCTATAGACTGTGAAGTTATTAGCTAACCAATGTCCTCAGTGCTTAAAGCTAACTAAGGCACTGATCTCAGCTTTTGCTCTCACTCTAGGATCCACTTGGTCTCCAAAGAAGATGGGGTATTATAACTTTTAGAATATAATAATAATAATAATAATAATAATAATAATAATAATAATAATATCGTATAGCCTCAGGTGCCGGGTGCAAGCTTTGTTATTTTCACCCAGAGGGCAACTTGAATGTCAAATTTTGTTGTTCCTTGGAGCGCTACGAAAGTCAAGGAGGTTAGATATCTAAGTTCCTTGACACTATAGCGCTTTCTAGTGGAGAAAGGAGGAACCTCTGTGTTGGCGGAAAATCCCGAGATTAATTTTGGCATAATGAACACGGCCTACTGAATTCAAATGGGTTCTTTGACATGCCAACAAGGTATGACATGCCTGTTGTGATTTTTGTTGCCTTTCTAATATCACTTACCACGGCCAGGAGCGAACCTGCAAGCTTGGGGTTGGTAGTCCGACACGATAACCACTCACCCACCGTGGCATGCGTTACTTTTAGAGGCAGGGAGTACATAATTATTTATCTGTATAATGTTCATCTCTATAGAGCATCCAGCGTTTAGAAAAGAGTGTGGGTCTTCTGGGCTTTTACTTTTAACGGAAACCCCCCCTAAACTGGTTTTGTTACCTCACCTGTTATCAAGAAGGAACTCTGAACATTTAATAGCTTCCTACAATTATCTGCCAATTGATTACCTTTGTTATTGCAAACAAGTATCGTTTATATTACGTCTTAGTAATTTACAAATTTTCGAGGTTAGCACGCTGGAAGGAAGAGCCTCGTCCTGTGCTGCATGCTCGCCCGGAGTGGAGCACATGCTCAATTCCGTCGGCAATATAAGTCATTGGTGTTATTGTTGTGTGTCTGTTTTATTTTCTGTTCGAATCAGGGCGGCCGACAGTTGGGTTCGAACCCACTAGCTTCCGAATGCAAGCTCATGGCTGCGCGCCCCAAACCACTAGGCTAACTCGCTGCAATATTACAAATATTAATTTAAACAAACAAGAATAAAATTAAAGAAACTAAATTATGGCCTAACTAATAACTAAAGGGGTGATGATCAACAGTATTGCTGACGTAAACTTGTTAACATCGTCAGCATACATCCGAGAAGGAAGGAAGGGTCGTGCTCTCGACATCTGTCAATCAGTAATGCGTCATATCACAACGAAATGAATGTCGTTATTGGTTTTCTTCGCATACAGATCCTTAATACCGGTCCAATCCGTTAACACCTGCAAATTTGCTCCTTCCTGTGCGTGTTCTACTTCAGGTAGCTGCTGGGGTTGTGTTGTCTCGCTAACTTATGGAAGGACAGTACTCGAAGCGGGTGAACATAACGTATGACGTCAGTGCTAGAGTTAGCAACACTGTCCACATAAAGCTCCAGTCTTTTCTAAACGCTGGATGCTCTATAGCAGGGCCATCCACACAGCGCTCCCACCGCGCTCTCAGCCAGTGCTACGAGCGCTTTGGTGGAAGATAGTGGTGGGAGGAAGTTCGCTGGCTGAGAGCGCGGTCTCTAGTCTAGTCCAATGGGCTTTGTTGACTGCGTGTAAGTAAGTCCGTTTTGCAGTGGGCATGGCTGAATATCATACAAGAAAACAGGAGTGGTGAAGCAGCGGCCTTTAAAGCAGAATGGGAAATTTCATTTTTCTGTACAGCTTATAAAGGGCATGACTGTGTCACCGAGATTTAATGTGTACAAAAAAACACAATTTGGAACGGCACTACATAGTCGCAGGGATGATTACGGTGGTTTGACAGACACCAGTCGCCAATCGAAGTTGGAAGAGTTGAAAGAAAATTTCAAGCAGCACTTTTCTGTAAGTGCTATTGTTTTTATTTTTAAAAGGTGTCGGCCGCACGACTGTACGTACGTATCAAGTCAGCGCGGTCCGAACATCGTCCTTTTGTCTCAGGTCTCCTCGCTGACACAGTGTAGTGGTGGTAGGGGAAGGAGCGCTAGTCTGACTGCCCGGTGCTCCCCGAGGGCAATAACTGGATGCCCCTGCTGTATAGCATTACGATGTGATGGACAGTATGAATATATCTCCAACTCAACTGAGTTGTTGTTGTTGTTGTTGTAGTTGTTATAATGGTCGGGACAGCGAGGTCATCTGCTCCTTACACATCTCAACTGTCTTGTGCTCTACAATTATATAGTAGTTGTTGTGTACAAATTATAAGGTGATAAAGAAATCAATTGTTATTCATAATGTTGAATTTTGGGCTTATGCCGTGTTTTATTATACTAATATTCGACGCGTTTCGAAAGAAACCATGTCTTTCATCGTCAGGAATAATCTGGAATACGACAATGTTGCTAAGAGAAAGCAACGAAGAATTATGAATAATAACACGGGCCGTGAAAGTCTAAATGACAAAATCAATTGTTCCATTTTATCCTAGGAGAAGGAAGAAGGACCCCAGCATGAAGAAAGTGAAGCGACTGGAAACCACTTAAATGAGTAAGTGCTTTCACTTTTATGTTGGCACCACTGAAAATTTTGGTGAGGAATAAGTTATGCTTGCAACGTCAGATATGTTTCTTATTGTATTTAAATGGATAATTCAATTTAGCAGCGCACAAATTCTCCATTCTCATGTGGATTTCTCACTGTGCGGAAGTATTTAATAAACGAGTTTAGTGGTAACACTGAATGATACATCATCGCACGATGAAATTTTCTTAAGTACGGAAATATTCAAATTATCTTTTCAAATGATGAAAAATAAATCAGGAAAAGATGTAGTAATGGATGTTTACTCCTCGCCTTTGTAGATCACAAGTAGGATGGATTAAGGAAATTGGAGAAGATATGAAAGAATTAGAAATAACCTTGGATGACTTGCAAAACAAAACAAAAAAATTAAAAAACTGAGAGATATAAAAATTAGATTTCAGGCTAAAATAGACAAACGTAATACAGTAAAAAGGGTATTTACAGATGAGGAACGCCTGAGAAGATCAGAGCGAATGAAGAGCTACTGGGCGACTCGGAAAGGAAACCTACTGAAGAAGAGGACCAAGAAATGATTGACTGAAGTGGTCCAATGAGGCCGTAAAAGCAGAAGTAAAAGAAGAAGAAGAATGGATGTTAACTCCTCGTCTGCCGTCGCCTTTGTAGATCACCACTCACACAGTAAAATTCCAGCTGTTTCCGCCATAATGCGAGTGAATTATCGTCAAATACAGCATTGCCAACCGTGCGTTTATGGTGCTACTGTCAAATGTGTTAATTCCAGACGAATGGCTTTTGCCTAGACCAATAATTGTTAGGTAGCCATTTATGCATCCCTGGTTTTAGTCACGAACAGTTGGGTAGACATGCACCAATTATCTTTAATTCGTGTGGTGTATTTTGTATCCCACATGTTGGCAACAATGTGTGCGCCTTGTTAACAGTTGGAAAGACCTCATGCGCTGCCGTTGTTAAAAGAGTAATCAATAAGAACACATAAGGTGCAGCAGTTGGCAAGGCCCCCCAGAAGAAGGAGCAATGGTGCGCCTTGTTAACAGTTGGAAAGACCTCATGCGCTGCCGCTGTTAAAAGAGTAATCAATAAGAACACATAAGGTGCAGCAGTTGGCAATGCCCCCCAGAAGAAGGAGCAAGGTGTGCGCCTTGTTAACAGTTGGCTAGACCTCATGCGCTGCCGTTGTTTAAAGAGTAATCAATAAGAACACATATGGTGCAGCAGTTGGCAATGCCCCCCAGAAGAAGGAGCAGGGTGTGCGCCTTGTTAACAGTTGGCTAGACCTCATGCGCTGCCGATGTTAAAAGAGTAATCAATAAGAACACATAAGGTGCAGCAGTTGGCAATGGCCCCCAGAAGAAGGAGCAAGGTGTGCGCCTTGTTAACAGTTGGCTAGACCTCATGCGCTGCCGATGTTAAAAGAGTAATCAATAAGAACACATATGGTGCAGCAGTTGGCAATGCCCCCCAGAAGAAGGAGCAGGGTGTGCGCCTTGTTAACAGTAGGAAAGATCTCATGCGCTGCCGTTGTTAAAAGAGTAATCAATAAGAACACATAAGGTGCAGCAGTTGGCAATGCCCCCCAGAAGGAGCAAGGTGTGCGCCTTGTTAACAGTTGGCTAGACCTCATGCGCTGCCGTTGTTAAAAGAGTAATCAATAAGAACACATAAGGTGCAGCAGTTGGCAATGCCCCCCAGAAGGAGCAAGGTGTGCGCCTTGTTAACAGTTGGCTAGACCTCATGCGCTGCCGATGTTAAAAGAGTAATCAATAAGAACACATATGGTGCAGCAGTTGGCAATGCCCCCCAGAAGAAGGAGCAGGGTGTGCGCCTTGTTAACAGTAGGAAAGACCTCATGCGCTGCCGTTGTTAAAAGAGTAATCAATAAGAACACATATGGTGCAGCAGTTGGCAATGTCCCCCAGAAGAAGGAGCAAGGTGTGCGCCTTGTTAACAGTAGGAAAGACCTCATGCGCTGCCATTGTTAAAAGAGTAATCAATAAGAACACATAAGGTGCAGCAGTTGGCAATGCCCCCCAGAAGAAGGAGCAGGGTGTGCGCCTTGTTAACAGTAGGAAAGACCTCATGCGCTGCCGTTGTTAAAAGAGTAATCAATAAGAACACATATGGTGCAGCAGTTGGCAATGCCCCCCAGAAGAAGGAGCAGGGTGTGCGCCTTGTTAACAGTTGGCTAGACCTCATGCGCTGCCGATGTTAAAAGAGTAATCAATAAGAACACATAAGGTGCAGCAGTTGGCAATGGCCCCCAGAAGAAGGAGCAAGGTGTGCGCCTTGTTAACAGTTGGCTAGACCTCATGCGCTGCCGATGTTAAAAGAGTAATCAATAAGAACACATATGGTGCAGCAGTTGGCAATGCCCCCCAGAAGAAGGAGCAGGGTGTGCGCCTTGTTAACAGTAGGAAAGACCTCATGCGCTGCCGTTGTTAAAAGAGTAATCAATAAGAACACATAAGGTGCAGCAGTTGGCAATGCCCCCCAGAAGGAGCAAGGTGTGCGCCTTGTTAACAGTTGGCTAGACCTCATGCGCTGCCGTTGTTAAAAGAGTAATCAATAAGAACACATAAGGTGCAGCAGTTGGCAATGCCCCCCAGAAGGAGCAAGGTGTGCGCCTTGTTAACAGTTAGCTAGACCTCATGCGCTGCCGATGTTAAAAGAGTAATCAATAAGAACACATATGGTGCAGCAGTTGGCAATGCCCCCCAGAAGAAGGAGCAGGGTGTGCGCCTTGTTAACAGTAGGAAAGACCTCATGCGCTGCCGTTGTTAAAAGAGTAATCAATAAGAACACATATGGTGCAGCAGTTGGCAATGTCCCCCAGAAGAAGGAGCAAGGTGTGCGCCTTGTTAACAGTAGGAAAGACCTCATGCGCTGCTATTGTTAAAAGAGTAATCAATAAGAACACATAAGGTGCAGCAGTTGGCAATGCCCCCCAGAAGAAGGAGCAGGGTGTGCGCCTTGTTAACAGTAGGAAAGACCTCATGCGCTGCCATTGTTAAAAGAGTAATCAATAAGAACACATAAGGTGCAGCAGTTGGCAATGCCCCCCAGAAGGAGCAAGGTGTGCGCCTTGTTAACAGTTGGCTAGACCTCATGCGCTGCCGATGTTAAAAGAGTAATCAATAAGAACACATAAGGTGCAGCAGTTGGCAATGTCCCCCAGAAGAAGGAGCAGGGTGTGCGCCTTGTTAACAGTTGGTAAGACCTCATGCGCTGCCGTTGTTAAAAGAGTAATCAATAAGAACACATATGGTGCAGCAGTTGGCAATGTCCCCCAGAAGAAGGAGCAAGGTGTGCGCCTTGTTAACAGTTGGAAAGACCTCATGCGCTGCCGTTGTTAAAAGAGTAATCAATATGAACACATATGGTGCAGCAGTGGGCAATGCCCCCCAGAAGAAGGAGCAAGGTGTGCGCCTTGTTAACAGTTGGAAAGAACTCATGCGCTGCCGGTGTTAAAAGAGTAATCAATAAGAACACATATGGTGCAGCAGTTGGCAAAGTCCCCCAGAAGAAGGAACAAGGTGTGTGCCTTGTTAACAGTTGGAAAGACCTCATGCGCTGCCGTTGTTAAAAGAGTAATCAATAAGAACACATATGGTGCAGCAGTTGGCAATGTCCCCCAGAAGAAGGAGCAAGGTGTGCGCCTTGTTAACAGTTGGAAAGACCTCATGCGCTGCCGCTGTTAAAAGAGTAATCAATAAGAACACATATGGTGCAGCAGTTGGCAATGCCCCCCAGAAGAAGGAGCAAGGTGTGCGCCTTGTTAACAGTTGGAAACACCTCATGCGCTGCCGTTGTTAAAAGAGTAATCAATAAGAACACATAAGGTGCAGCAGTTGGCAATGCTCCCCAGAAGAAGGAGCAAGGAGTGCGCCTTGTTAACAGTTGGAAAGACCTCATGCGCTGCCGTTGTTAAAAGAGTAATCAATAAGAACACATAAGGTGCAGCAGTTGGCAATGCTCCCCAGATGAAGGAGCAAGGTGTGCGCCTTGTTAACAGTTGGTAAGACCTCATGCGCTGCCGTTGTTAAAAGGGTAATCAATAAGAACACATTAGGTGTAGCAGTTGGCAATGTCCCCCAGAAGAAGGAGCAATGTGTGCGCCTTGTTAACAGTTGGCTAGACCTCATGCGCTGCCGTTGTTAAAAGAGTAATCAATAAGAACACATATGGTGCAGCAGTTGGCAATGTCCTCCAGAAGAAGGAGCAAGGTGTGCGCCTTGTTAACAGTTGGCTAGACCTCATGTGCTGCCGTTGTTAAAAGAGTAATCAATAAGAACACATAAGGTGCAGCAGTTGGCAATGCCCCCCAGAAGAAGGAGCAAGGTGTGCGCCTTGTTAACAGTTGGAAAGACCTCATGCGCTGCCGTTGTTAAAAGAGTAATCAATAAGAACACATATGGTGAGGCAGTTGGCAATGCCCCCCAGAAGAAGGAGCAAGGTGTGCGCCTTGTTAACACTTGGAAAGACCTCATGCGCTGCCGTTGTTAAAAGAGTAATGAATAAGAACACAATAGGTGCAGCAGTTGGCAATGTCCGGCACAAGAAGGAGCAAGGTGTGCGCCTTGTTAACAGTTGGCTAGACCTCATGCGCTGCCGTTGTTAAAAGAGTAATCAATAAGAACACATATGGTGCAGCAGTTGGCAATGTCCCCCAGAAGAAGGAGCAAGGTGTGCGCCTTGTTAACAGTTGGAAAGACCTCATGCGCTGCCGTTGTTAAAAGAGTAATCAATAAGAACACATATGGTGCAGCAGTTGGCAATGTCCGGCACAAGAAGGAGCAAGGTGTGCGCCTTGTTAACAGTTGGAAAGACCTCATGCGCTGCCGTTGTTAAAAGAGTAATCAATAAGAACACATATGGTGCAGCAGTGTGCAATGCCCCCCAGAAGAAGGAGCAGGGTGTGCGCCTTGTTAACAGTTGGAAAGACCTCATGCGCTGCCGTTGTTAAAAGAGTAATCAATAAGAACACATATGGTGCAGCAGTTGGCAATGCCCCCCCCCCCCCTCAGAAGAAGGAGCAGGGTGTGCGCCTTGTTAACAGTTGGAAAGACCTCATGCGCTGCCGTTGTTAAAAGAGTAATCAATAAGAACACATATGGTGCAGCAGTTGGCAATGTCCCCCAGAAGGAGCAAAGTGTGCGCCTTGTTAACAGTTGGCTAGACCTCATGCGCTGCCGTTGTTAAAAGAGTAATGAATAAGAACACATAAGGTCCAGCAGTTGGCAATGCCCCCCAGAAGAAGGAGCAAGGTGTGCGCCTTGTTAACAGTTGGAAAGACCTCATGCGCTGCCGCTGTTAAAAGAGTAATCAATAAGAACACATATGGTGCAGCAGTTGGCAATGCCCCCCAGAAGAAGGAGCAAGGTGTGCGCCTTGTTAACAGTTGGCTAGACCTCATGCGCTGCCGTTGTTAAAAGAGTAGTCAATAAGAACACATATGGTGCAGCAGTTGGCAATGTCCTGCACAAGAAGGAGCAAGGTGTGCGCCTTGTTAACAGTTGGCTAGACCTCATGCGCTGCCGTTGTTAAAAGAGTAATCAATAAGAACACATATGGTGCAGCAGTTGGCAATGTCGTGCACAAGAAGGAGCAAGGTGTGCGCCTTGTTAACAGTTGGAAAGACCTCATGCGCTGCCGCTGTTAAAAGAGTAATCAATAAGAACACATATGGTGCAGCAGTTGGCAAGGCCCCCCAGAAGGAGCAAGGTGTGCGCCTTGTTAACAGTTGGAAAGACCTCATGCGCTGCCGCTGTTAAAAGAGTAATCAATAAGAACACATATGGTGCAGCAGTTGCCAATGCCCCCCAGAAGGAGCAGGGTGTGCGCCTTGTTAACAGTAGGAAAGACCTCATGCGCTGCCGTTGTTTAAAGAGTAATCAATAAGAACACATATGGTGCAGCAGTTGGCAATGCCCCCCAGAAGAAGGAGCAAGGTGTGCGCCTTGTTAACAGTTGGCTAGACCTCATGCGCTGCCGTTGATAAAAGAGTAATCAATAAGAACACATATGGTGCAGCAGTTGGCAATGCCCCCCAGAAGGAGCAAGGTGTGCGCCTTGTTAACAGTTGGAAAGACCTCATGCGCTGCCGTTGTTTAAAGAGTAATCAATAAGAACACATATGGTGCAGCAGTTGGCAATGCCCCCCAGAAGAAGGAGCAAGGTGTGCGCCTTGTTAACAGTTGGCTAGACCTCATGCGCTGCCGTTGATAAAAGAGTAATCAATAAGAACACATATGGTGCAGCAGTTGGCAATGCCCCCCAGAAGAAGGAGCAAGGTGTGCGCCTTGTTAACAGTTGGCTAGACCTCATGCGCTGCCGATGTTAAAAGAGTAATCAATAAGAACACATAAGGTGCAGCAGTTGGCAATGCCCCCCAGAAGGAGCAGGGTGTGCGCCTTGTTAACAGTTGGCTAGACCTCATGCGCTGCCGTTGTTAAAAGAGTAATCAATAAGAAACCATATGGTGCAGCAGTTGGCAATGCCCCCCAGAAGAAGGAGCAAGGTGTGCGCCTTGTTAACAGTTGGAAAGACCTCATGCGCTGCCGTTGTTAAAAGAGTAATCAATAAGAACACATATGGTGCAGCAGTGTGCAATGCCCCCCAGAAGAAGGAGCAAGGTGTGTGCCTTGTTAACAGTAGGAAAGACCTCATGCGCTGCCGTTGTTAAAAGAGTAATCAATAAGAACACATATGGTGCAGCAGTTGGCAATGTCCCCCAGAAGAAGGAGCAAGGTGTGCGCCTTGTTAACAGTTGGCTAGACCTCATGCGCTGCCGTTGTTAAAAGAGTAATCAATAAGAACACATAAGGTGCAGCAGTTGGCAATGCCCCCCAGAAGAAGGAGCAAGGTGTGTGTTTTGTTAACAGTTGGCTAGACCTCAAGCGCTGCCGCTGTTAAAAGAGTAATCAATAAGAACACATATGGTGCAGCAGTTGGCAATGCCCCCCAGAAGAAGGAGCAAGGTGTGCGCCTTGTTAACAGTTGGCTAGACCTCATGCGCTGCCGTTGTTAAAAGAGTAGTCAATAAGAACACATATGGTGCAGCAGTTGGCAATGTCCTGCACAAGAAGGAGCAAGGTGTGCGCCTTGTTAACAGTTGGCTAGACCTCATGCGCTGCCGTTGTTAAAAGAGTAATCAATAAGAACACATATGGTGCAGCAGTTGGCAATGTCGTGCACAAGAAGGAGCAAGGTGTGCGCCTTGTTAACAGTTGGAAAGACCTCATGCGCTGCCGCTGTTAAAAGAGTAATCAATAAGAACACATATGGTGCAGCAGTTGGCAAGGCCCCCCAGAAGGAGCAAGGTGTGCGCCTTGTTAACAGTTGGAAAGACCTCATGCGCTGCCGCTGTTAAAAGAGTAATCAATAAGAACACATATGGTGCAGCAGTTGCCAATGCCCCCCAGAAGGAGCAGGGTGTGCGCCTTGTTAACAGTAGGAAAGACCTCATGCGCTGCCGTTGTTTAAAGAGTAATCAATAAGAACACATATGGTGCAGCAGTTGGCAATGCCCCCCAGAAGAAGGAGCAAGGTGTGCGCCTTGTTAACAGTTGGCTAGACCTCATGCGCTGCCGTTGATAAAAGACTAATCAATAAGAACACATATGGTGCAGCAGTTGGCAATGCCCCCCAGAAGGAGCAAGGTGTGCGCCTTGTTAACAGTTGGAAAGACCTCATGCGCTGCCGTTGTTTAAAGAGTAATCAATAAGAACACATATGGTGCAGCAGTTGGCAATGCCCCCCAGAAGAAGGAGCAAGGTGTGCGCCTTGTTAACAGTTGGCTAGACCTCATGCGCTGCCGTTGATAAAAGAGTAATCAATAAGAACACATATGGTGCAGCAGTTGGCAATGCCCCCCAGAAGAAGGAGCAAGGTGTGCGCCTTGTTAACAGTTGGCTAGACCTCATGCGCTGCCGATGTTAAAAGAGTAATCAATAAGAACACATAAGGTGCAGCAGTTGGCAATGCCCCCCAGAAGGAGCAGGGTGTGCGCCTTGTTAACAGTTGGCTAGACCTCATGCGCTGCCGTTGTTAAAAGAGTAATCAATAAGAAACCATATGGTGCAGCAGTTGGCAATGCCCCCCAGAAGAAGGAGCAAGGTGTGCGCCTTGTTAACAGTTGGAAAGACCTCATGCGCTGCCGTTGTTAAAAGAGTAATCAATAAGAACACATATGGTGCAGCAGTGTGCAATGCCCCCCAGAAGAAGGAGCAAGGTGTGTGCCTTGTTAACAGTAGGAAAGACCTCATGCGCTGCCGTTGTTAAAAGAGTAATCAATAAGAACACATATGGTGCAGCAGTTGGCAATGTCCCCCAGAAGAAGGAGCAAGGTGTGCGCCTTGTTAACAGTTGGCTAGACCTCATGCGCTGCCGTTGTTAAAAGAGTAATCAATAAGAACACATAAGGTGCAGCAGTTGGCAATGCCCCCCAGAAGAAGGAGCAAGGTGTGTGTTTTGTTAACAGTTGGCTAGACCTCAAGCGCTGCCGTTGTTAAAAGAGTAATCAATAAGAACACATATGGTGCAGCAGTTGGCAAAGTCCCCCAGAAGAAGAAACAAGGTGTGTGCCTTGTTAACAGTTGGAAAGACCTCATGCGCTGCCGTTGTTAAAAGAGTAATCAATAAGAACACATATGGTGCAGCAGTTGGCAATGTCCCCCAGAAGAAGGAGCAAGGTGTGCGCCTTGTTAACAGTTGGAAAGACCTCATGCGCTGCCGCTGTTAAAAGAGTAATAAATAAGAACACATATGGTGCAGCAGTTGGCAATGCCCCCCAGAAGAAGGAGCAAGGTGTGCGCCTTGTAAACAGTTGGAAACACCTCATGCGCTGCCGTTGTTAAAAGAGTAATCAATAAGAACACATAAGGTGCAGCAGTTGGCAATGCTCCCCAGAAGAAGGAGCAAGGAGTGCGCCTTGTTAACAGTTGGAAAGACCTCATGCGCTGCCGTTGTTAAAAGAGTAATCAATAAGAACACATAAGGTGCAGCAGTTAGCAATGCTCCCCAGAAGAAGGAGCAAGGTGTGCGCCTTGTTAACAGTTGGTAAGACCTCATGCGCTGCCGTTGTTAAAAGGGTAATCAATAAGAACACATAAGGTGTAGCAGTTGGCAATGTCCCCCAGAAGAAGGAGCAATGTGTGCGCCTTGTTAACAGTTGGCTAGACCTCATGCGCTGCCGTTGTTAAAAGAGTAATCAATAAGAACACATATGGTGCAGCAGTTGGCAATGTCCTCCAGAAGAAGGAGCAAGGTGTGCGCCTTGTTAACAGTTGGCTAGACCTCATGTGCTGCCGTTGTTAAAAGAGTAATCAATAAGAACACATAAGGTGCAGCAGTTGGCAATGCCCCCCAGAAGAAGGAGCAAGGTGTGCGCCTTGTTAACAGTTGGAAAGACCTCATGCGCTGCCGTTGTTAAAAGAGTAATCAATAAGAACACATATGGTGCAGCAGTTGGCAATGCCCCCCAGAAGAAGGAGCAAGGTGTGCGCCTTGTTAACACTTGGAAAGACCTCATGCGCTGCCGTTGTTAAAAGAGTAATGAATAAGAAAACATAAGGTGCAGCAGTTGGCAATGTCCGGCACAAGAAGGAGCAAGGTGTGCGGCTTGTTAACAGTTGGCTAGACCTCATGCGCTGCCGTTGTTAAAAGAGTAATCAATAAGAACACATATGGTGCAGCAGTTGGCAATGTCCGCCAGAAGAAGGAGCAAGGTGTGCGCCTTGTTAACAGTTGGAAAGACCTCATGCGCTGCCGTTGTTAAAAGAGTAATCAATAAGAACACATATGGTGCAGCAGTTGGCAATGTCCGGCACAAGAAGGAGCAAGGTGTGCGCCTTGTTAACAGTTGGAAAGACCTCATGCGCTGCCGTTGTTAAAAGAGTAATCAATAAGAACACATATGGTGCAGCAGTGTGCAAAGCCCCCCAGAAGAAGGAGCAGGGTGTGCGCCTTGTTAACAGTTGGAAAGACCTCATGCGCTGCCGTTGTAAAAGAGTAATCAATATGAACACATATGGTGCAGCAGTTGGCAATGCCCCCCCCCCCTTCAGAAGAAGGAGCAGGGTGTGCGCCTTGTTAACAGTTGGAAAGACCTCATGCGCTGCCGTTGTTAAAAGAGTAATCAATAAGAACACATATGGTGCAGCAGTTGGCAATGTCCCCCAGAAGGAGCAAAGTGTGCGCCTTGTTAACAGTTGGCTAGACCTCATGCGCTGCCGTTGTTAAAAGAGTAATCAATAAGAACACATATGGTGCAGCAGTTGGCAATGTCCTGCACAAGAAGGAGCAAGGTGTGCGCCTTGTTAACAGTTGGCTAGACCTCATGCGCTGCCGTTGTTAAAAGAGTAATCAATAAGAACACATATGGTGCAGCAGTTGGCAATGTCGTGCACAAGAAGGAGCAAGGTGTGCGCCTTGTTAACAGTTGGAAAGACCTCATGCGCTGCCGCTGTTAAAAGAGTAATCAATAAGAACACATATGGTGCAGCAGTTGGCAAGGCCCCCCAGAAGGAGCAAGGTGTGCGCCTTGTTAACAGTTGGAAAGACCTCATGCGCTGCCGCTGTTAAAAGAGTAATCAATAAGAACACATATGGAGCAGCAGTTGGCAATGCCCCCCAGAAGGAGCAGGGTGTGCGCCTTGTTAACAGTAGGAAAGACCTCATGCGCTGCCGTTGTTTAAAGAGTAATCAATAAGAACACATATGGTGCAGCAGTTGGCAATGCCCCCCAGAAGAAGGAGCAAGGTGTGCGCCTTGTTAACAGTTGGCTAGACCTCATGCGCTGCCGTTGATAAAAGAGTAATCAATAAGAACACATATGGTGCAGCAGTTGGCAATGCCCCCCAGAAGGAGCAAGGTGTGCGCCTTGTTAACAGTTGGAAAGACCTCATGCGCTGCCGTTGTTTAAAGAGTAATCAATAAGAACACATATGGTGCAGCAGTTGGCAATGCCCCCCAGAAGAAGGAGCAAGGTGTGCGCCTTGTTAACAGTTGGCTAGACCTCATGCGCTGCCGTTGATAAAAGAGTAATCAATAAGAACACATATGGTGCAGCAGTTGGCAATGCCCCCCAGAAGAAGGAGCAAGGTGTGCGCCTTGTTAACAGTTGGCTAGACCTCATGCGCTGCCGTTGATAAAAGAGTAATCAATAAGAACACATATGGTGCAGCAGTTGGCAATGCCCCCCAGAAGGAGCAGGGTGTGCGCCTTGTTAACAGTTGGCTAGACCTCATGCGCTGCCGTTGTTAAAAGAGTAATCAATAAGAAACCATATGGTGCAGCAGTTGGCAATGCCCCCCAGAAGAAGGAGCAAGGTGTGCGCCTTGTTAACAGTTGGAAAGACCTCATGCGCTGCCGTTGTTAAAAGAGTAATCAATAAGAACACATATGGTGCAGCAGTGTGCAATGCCCCCCAGAAGAAGGAGCAAGGTGTGTGCCTTGTTAACAGTAGGAAAGACCTCATGCGCTGCCGTTGTTAAAAGAGTAATCAATAAGAACACATATGGTGCAGCAGTTGGCAATGTCCCCCAGAAGAAGGAGCAAGGTGTGCGCCTTGTTAACAGTTGGCTAGACCTCATGCGCTGCCGTTGTTAAAAGAGTAATCAATAAGAACACATAAGGTGCAGCAGTTGGCAATGTCCCCCAGAAGAAGGAGCAAGGTGTGTGTTTTGTTAACAGTTGGCTAGACCTCATGCGCTGCCGTTGTTAAAAGAGTAATCAATAAGAACACATATGGTGCAGCAGTGTGCAATGCCCCCCAGAAGAAGGAGCAATGTGTGCGCCTTGTTAACAGTTGGCTAGACCTCATGCGCTGCCGTTGTTAAAAGAGTAATCAATAAGAACACATAAGGTGCAGCAGTTGGCAATGCCCCCCAGAAGAAGGAGCAATGTGTGCGCCTAGTTAACAGTTGGAAAGACCTCATGCGCTGCCGCTGTTAAAAGAGTAATCAATAAGAACACATATGGTGCAGCAGTTGGCAATGCCCCCCAGAAGAAGGAGCAAGGTGTGCGCCTTGTTAACAGTTGGCTAGACCTCATGCGCTGCCGTTGTTAAAAGAGTAATCAATAAGAACACATATGGTGCAGCAGTGTGCAATGCCCCCCAGAAGAAGGAGCAACGTGTGCGCCTTGTTAACAGTAGGAAGGACCTCATGCGCTGCCGTTGTTAAAAGAGTAATCAATAAGAACACATATGGTGCAGCAGTTGGCAATGCCCCCCAGAAGGAGCAAGGTGTGCGCCTTGTTAACAGTTGGCTAGACCTCATGCGCTGCCGTTGTTAAAAGAGTAATCAATAAGAACACATATGGTGCAGCAGTTGGCAATGCCCCCCAGAAGAAGGAGCAAGGTGTGCGCCTTGTTAACAGTTGGCTAGACCTCATGCGCTGCCGTTGTTAAAAGAGTAATCAATAAGAACACATAAGGTGCAGCAGTGTGCAATGCCCCCCAGAAGGAGCAAAGTGTGCGCCTTGTTAACAGTTGGCTAGACCTCATGCGCTGCCGTTGTTAAAAGAGTAATGAATAAGAACACATAAGGTCCAGCAGTTGGCAATGCCCCCCAGAAGAAGGAGCAAGGTGTGCGCCTTGTTAACAGTTGGCTAGACCTCATGCGCTGCCGTTGTTAAAAGAGTAATCAATAAGAACACATATGGTGCAGCAGTGTGCAATGCCCCCCAGAAGAAGGAGCAAGGTGTGCGCCTTGTTAACAGTTGGCTAGACCTCATGCGCTGCCGTTGTTAAAAGAGTAATCAATAAGAACACATAAGGTGCAGCAGTTGGCAATGCCCCCCAGAAGAAGGAGCAAGGTGTGCGCCTTGTGAACAGTTGGCTAGACCTCATGCGCTGCCGTTGTTAAAAGTGTAATCAATAAGAACACATATGGTGCAGCAGTGTGCAATGCCCCCCAGAAGAAGGAGCAATGTGTGCGCCTTGTTAACAGTTGGCTAGACCTCATGCGCTGCCTTTGTTAAAAGAGTAATCAATAAGAACACATATGGTGCAGCAGTTGGCAATGTCCCCCAGAAGAAGGAGCAAGGTGTGCGCCTTGTTAACAGTTGGAAAGACCTCATGCGCTGCCGTTGTTAAAAGAGTAATCAATAAGAACACATATGGTGCAGCAGTTGGCAATGTCCCCCACAAGAAGGAGCAAGGTGTGCGCCTTGTGAACAGTTGGCTAGACCTCATGCGCTGCCGTTGTTAAAAGAGTAATCAATAAGAACACATATGGTGCAGCAGTGTGCAATGCCCCCCAGAAGAAGGAGCAAGGTGTGCGCCTTGTTAACAGTTGGCTAGCCCTCATGCGCTGCCGTTGTTAAAAGAGTAATCAATAAGAACACATATGGTGCAGCAGTGTGCAATGCCCCCCAGAAGAAGGAGCAAGGTGTGCGCCTTGTTAACAGTTGGAAAGACCTCATGCGCTGCCGTTGTTAAAAGAGTAATCAATAAGAACACATATGGTGCAGCAGTGTGCAATGCCCCCCAGAAGAAGGAGCAGGGTGTGCGCCTTGTTAACAGTTGGAAAGACCTCATGCGCTGCCGTTGTTAAAAGAGTAATCAATAAGAACACATATGGTGCAGCAGTTGGCAATGCCCCCCCCCCCCTCAGAAGAAGGAGCAGGGTGTGCGCCTTGTTAACAGTTGGAAAGACCTCATGCGCTGCCGTTGTTAAAAGAGTAATCAATAAGAACTCATATGGTGCAGCAGTTGGCAATGCCCCCCCCCCCCCCCTCAGAAGAAGGAGCAAGGTGTGCGCCTTGTTAACAGTAGGAAAGACCTCATGCGCTGCCGGTGTTAAAAGAGTAATCAATAAGAACACATATGGTGCAGCAGTTGGCAATGCCCCCCCCCCCCCCCCCCCCCTCAGAAGAAGGAGCAAGGTGTGCGCCTTGTTAACAGTTGGCTAGACCTCATGCGCTGCCGTTGTTAAAAGAGTAATCAATAAGAACACATAAGGTGCAGCAGTTGGCAATGTCCTGCACAAGAAGGAGCAAGGTGTGCGCCTTGTTAACAGTTGGCTAGACCTCATGCGCTGCCGTTGTTAAAAGAGTAATCAATAAGAACACATATGGTGCAGCAGTTGGCAATGCCCCCCAGAAGAAGGAGCAATGTGTGCGCCTTGTTAACAGTTGGCTAGACCTCATGCGCTGCTGTTGTTAAAAGAGTAATCAATAAGAACACATATGGTGCAGCAGTTGGCAATGCCCCCCAGAAGAAGGAGCAAGGTGTGCGCCTTGTTAACAGTTGGCTAGACCTCATGCGCTGCCGTTGTTAAAAGAGTAATCAATAAGAACACATAAGGTGCAGCAGTTGGCAATGTCCCCCAGAAGAAGGAGCAAGGTGTGCGCCTTGTTAACAGTTGGCTAGACCTCATGCGCTGCCGTTGTTAAAAGAGTAATCAATAAGAACACATATGGTGCAGCAGTTGGCAATGCCCCCCAGAAGGAGCAAGGTGTCCGCCTTGTTAACAGTTGGAAAGACCTCATGCGCTGCCGTTGTTAAAAGAGTAATCAATAAGAACACATATGGTGCAGCAGTTGGCAATGCCCCCCAGAAGAAGGAGCAAGGTGTGTGCCTTGTTAACAGTTGGCTAGACCTCATGCGCTGCCGTTGTTAAATGAGTAATCAATAAGAACACATATGGTGCAGCAGTTGGCAATGCCCCCCAGAAGAAGGAGCAATGTGTGCGCCTTGTTAACAGTTGGAAAGACCTCATGCGCTGCCGTTGTTTAAAGAGTAATCAATAAGAACACATATGGTGCAGCAGTTGGCAATGTCCCCCAGAAGAAGGAGCAGGGTGTGCGCCTTGTTAACAGTTGGAAAGACCTCATGCGGTGCCGTTGTTAAAAGAGTAATCAATAAGAACACATATGGTGCAGCAGTTGGCAATGCCCCCCCCCCCCCCCCCTCAGAAGAAGGAGCAAGGTGTGCGCCTTGTTAACAGTAGGGAAGACCTCATGGGCTGCCGTTGTTAAAAGAGTAATCAATAAGAACACATATGGTGCAGCAGTTGGCAATGTCCCCCAGAAGAAGGAACAAGGTGTGCGCCTTGTTAACAGTTGGAAAGACCTCATGCGCTGCCGTTGTTAAAAGAGTAATCAATAAGAACACATATGGTGCAGCAGTTGGCAATGTCCCCCACAAGAAGGAGCAATGTGTGCGCCTTGTTAACAGTTGGAAAGACCTCATGGGCTGCCGTTGTTAAAAGAGTAATCAATAAGAACACATATGGTGCAGCAGTTGGCAATGCCCCCCCCCCCCCCCTCAGAAGAAGGAGCAAGGTGTGCGCCTTGTTAACAGTTGGAAAGACCTCATGCGCTGTCGCTGTAAAAAGAGTAATCAATAAGAACACATATGGTGCAGCAGTTGGCAATGCCCCCCAGAAGAAGGAGCAAGGTGTGTGCCTTGTTAACAGTTGGCTAGACCTCATGCGCTGCCCTTGTTAAAAGAGTAATCAATAAGAACACATATGGTGCAGCAGTTGGCAATGCCCCCCAGAAGAAGGAGCAAGGTGTGTTAGTTAGTTATTGAGATTGGAACAGCGAGGTCATCTGCCTTTAACGGTATTTAAAACCACGATGCTGTCTCATTCAGTATTAATATGTATTTCTGTCTTGTGACAAACCCTCTTGAGAGATAAGGAACATCCACTACTTTGAACCTCTCCCAGAGTGTTACTATTTTAAGAATGTCTGAGGAGAGTGTGTGCTTTGGTGGATGAAATAGGCTGCTTGTAATTGAATATTTACCATGTAATTAGAATTCGAAATGTGGTGCCTAAGTTGATTCTTTAGCCTATTTTCATCAAGCGAATTATAAAGTAAATACTGCAGTAATTATTCCAGGTCAGATTATTGCACATAAGATATCAAGTAGATCCATGCACTAATTTCTGTGACAATCCACCTTATTGGTTTCAAAATAAGAGTTCTGAAGAATGGCTGTCAAAGAACGGTAGATGTTTGCCAAAGTTGACAAATCTCAACAACTCTCATCTTGGAAATAGATTAGCATTTATGATCAAACAAACTTCCTCTGGCATTTCAATATGCTGACAACCCAAATGAGCAAAAAAGAGGAAATTGACTTTTTCCACCAAAACCTGAGTTGGCGACAGTTTGAAATGACGAGGTATTTTTTCTTAAAATGACTACCACCTTTGGGTATCGGGTTTTGAGTTTCGAATCTTGCTATTTACTATGTAGGTCTTGTATGAAGAGACATTGAGTATATCACACCGAAAGTGGGTGAGTTTTTAAATGGAAAACACAAATAGAATATATGAAAATAGTCGATTAAGTTCTTCACAGCGCTACGTATTCGTTTTCTATTTTATTGTTTCTTATATTAGTTTCTATAACTTTATTCTGAAGGGTACGAGCAGCCTCTCTGAATTAGTGATTGTTTTACATTGATAGCAGAACGTAACTAATGTCTAAGCTGCACTCTTGAAACTGCAGCCATAATGTTCTTCCCGATATTTTGAACCACTCTATGCTCATTACACGATGGCCTCCTCTGCTGTTAAAGGGGAATTGTGTGACGTGAAGTTATTTTGTTTCTGTGATTTGCTGAGGATATCGCCGGTTCACCACAGGATTTGGAACAGCTTCTAAATGGTTTAAACTTGATCATGAGGAAAATGAAAATTAATAAATGTAAACCAAAAATAACGGAATTCAGCATGAAGAAATAGAAAGCACCTATTAGCAGGTGAAAAGTTAAAGGAAGAAGGAGACCTCTGCGTCTAGGGAAGGAAAATAAGCAATGTCAGACGAAGCGAGGAAGATATAAAAATAGGTGGGAACAGGCAAAGGGAAGATTTCTGCAGAAAGGAAATCTATCAGTTTCAAACATTTATGAAGTATTATAAATTAATTTTCTTCTGGAGCTTGGCGCTCAATGGAAGTGAAACTTGGACTGTTGGTGCAGGAGAAAAGAGGAGAATACAATCTTTGGTTTTGTGGTAAATAGTTTATGTAGTTTATAATATAGTTTACTGCCGATGAAAACACGTTCACGGAACATATTGCTGTCTCGTGTAGGTTCAGGAGTGTACAGGTCACGCACTCTGGTCACCAACCAATTGCCTGTAGCAATCACACCGCAACAGTCTGAGGTCTGCGTGGATCGAAAATTCAAGGTTGAGTAATTAACAGGAGTTGAATTTCAGGGAATAACATTAACTTCTTTTAATACTTCGAAACAGGCATTTTATCTTGTAACACATAAATGATGGATGAGGGGGAAACAATAGAGAAACAAGTACCGATAAAGTTGACGAGGACGATTTGAACCACGGGGGAATTATCAATATCCGGTACTCCAGTACCACAATATTCGTCTGACATCAGTACAATATAATCACTCCAAAACAACAGCCTGAGAACTATTACATTTCAAACATATATCAAACATATAGACTATTGGAGGGGAGATTACACCAATGGTGAGAGGGCATACAAAACCATTAATAAAGTTACGTACTCATCGGGTCATCTGAACAATATCATCACAGCATCGAGTAGGTTGGCTTTCCAATCCGGAATGTCTCTTCATCGGGTAGTTCGGAGGTGACTGTACAGCCCAATGTGGGAGACACACGGTGATGACAGGTGGGGAATCCCCGTTCCTTCCATGGGAGGTTAATAATTGATAGACCAATTAGCTATGTCACCCCTCTATTTAAGCATCGGCATGGAGAATGCTTCTTGAAGTCGGCCTGCAGTAAATTATTCAAATAACGGGCGTGCCTCGGACCTACCAATCCTAACGTAAGAAAGTCCCTAACCTTCAATACAACACTAAAACAATTCAGTCAAACATGGCAATCCAACAGGAAACCTTTTTCGAAAACCCATAATATTCCAGTTGTCATTACCGCTGCCTGCACCGGTAGTCACATAGAAAATCACAAGTCTGCTTTCAATAATCTTACCGAGGACATCTTCAATTTTGAGTAACATATGAGCTATGATACTTATCCGTCTGCACATCTTAACCTGTCGCAAGGTCCCCTTACGATAGCGTGACCTTCGCTTACAGGTCGAACAGTTACTTAAATAGCCTCAATGAAATACTGGTCTACTCCAGCGCACATCTTGTTTCATTTCGATAATACTGGGTAACTTCAGAATCACTTAACAATGTTTATCCCACACCTGTAAAATTGACAGGGAAGACTCGATATCTGCACGAGTATTGCGTCACGGATATCAAACATACCAGGGCAAAATTCAAATATGCCCATCTGGAAAGTGCAACCCTACAAATACTATGGTCTCCCAGTAAGGAAAATAAAAATTACCCTCCAGCAAAAATAACACGAGAAACGGTATTAGTATGGAAGTAAACTGCTGCGAAGTTATGCAGATTCGTGCTCCCTCAGCATACCCCACCACTTTATGCCACGGACACAGGCATCTCCCGGACCTGTACCATTCAAAAGGTTTAAAACACAGTTGGAATGCTCACTTTACACCGCAGCTATCATCGTAATATTCTCCATACCTTTGACTGAAGAGTGGACAGTTCAAAACATGTGTAGGTTTGGACTTCACTGGTTTTCGTGGATACATTCATTCATTTATTTGCAATTGGGGGTTTGTCCCCCGGTAGCAAATTGTGTATACATAACAATTCAATACAAATCGTCAGTCTTTTCTTAAACACACCAACTCTATATGTTTGGGAAAAGCTCTAATACTTCGGCAGGTAGAGAATTCCAGTTATCAATGGCACGGTTTACGAATTAATATTTACCATAATTTGTACGCTGTGGTCGGCCCTTTACTTTGAAAGGATGATCACTCCTGCTCATGTAAGGGGGCTTTCCCATAAGTTTGCTAAGCATGCCCCATGCTGGTTGATTTGTAAACGTGTTGTACATAGCGCAGAGTCTAGATTTCATCCTCCTAGCCTCCAGTGATTCCCACCCAAGTTTCTTTAACATACGGCTCACACTGCTCCTGGGATTAAAGTCACTGAGCACAAATTTAGCGGCCTTTCTTTGTACCATTTTCAACTCATTGATGAGCCCTACTTGATATGGATCCCAAACCGCCGAGGCATATTCCAGAATAGGTCTTTCAAGTGACAAATAGCCTAATTCTTTAGCAGAGGTACTACTTCCTATTAATACCCTTATTACAAAGTGCAGAGATTTGTAAGCTGTAGGAACTGCACATCCTACATGAGTACTCCATTTCATATCATTCCTTACGTTAACGCCCAAATATTTTCAAGAATCTTCTTCAACAAGTATTTCCGAGCCAATGTTATATTGAAAATCTAGCCTTCGCCCTTTCTCTATTTTTATGAGACTACATTTTCTTGTGTTTATTTTCATTTTATTTTCAATCGCCCATTTATAGACCAGGTTCTGATCGTCTTAAAGAACTGCGTTGTCTTGTGAGTCATGTATCTTTCTATATATTACACAATCATCCGCAAACAATCGACAGTCACAGCGAATCCCATTTGGTAAGTCATTTATAAACGCCAAAAATAACAAAGTTCCGATTACGCTGCCCTGAGGGATACCCAACGTTACGGTAATTTCATCCGAGAATTGGCCTTCGACTACTTTCTGGCAACGACCCGTCAACAATTTTTGGATCCATAAAATTACTCTTCTATCAATCTTCGTTGAAGCTAATTTATGGAGTAGCATGTCATGTGGCACGACATCAAATGCCTTCGCAAAATCTATAACTATGACGTCGACTGAAACTCCACTGTCTAACGATTCGCTAATATCTTGAAAAACTGATAGCATCTGACTCTCGCATGAGTAACCTTTCCGAAATCCATGTTGCCTATCATTGAACCATGATAATCCTTCGCACTGTTCCCTCAAGTAGTCGCAAATGAGATGCTCCATCTGTTTACAAACGATGGACGTAAGGCTAACCGGCCTGTAGTTGCCCAATTCAAGTCTGCCCCCTCCCTTAAATATTGGGACTAGCGTAGCTCATTTCCAGTCATCTGGGATTTGCGCATTGTTTATGGACACATTAAACATCACCTCTAAGTATCGTGCCACGGCCCTACCTCCTAGTTTAAGTACTTCACTAACAATATTATCAGGACCCTTCGATATATTGTAAAGTAATTTTTGTATTAGCTTTACAATTGCTGACTGGTTTATTTGGAAAAGGGGAGCCCCTGATTCGCCGTTAAGGTCCAACACACAGCTATTGGATTTATTGAACACACTACCGTAAAAGACATTTAATTCATTAGCAATGGCCTGTTTCTCAGTAATTAATTTTCCGTCACCGGACATTATCATCGACAAATTATTTGAATTTCCCTTTCTTCTCCTAACATAACTGTATTTTTTTTCCACCCATCGCCTCCCGAACCAAGTAAACCTTGCATATAATTGTCATGAGCGGCCCTCTTTTTTAAGACGAGCTCTCTTGATAAGGACTTAAATTTCAACATATACTTGTCACTATCATGTCTTTTATTGTATCATTTCCTAATTTTCCGTTTAAGACTCCTAATTTCCCGTGTGTAATACTCAGGATCTGGGTTTTGTTTCAGTAATTTAAATGGGACAAATTTATCAATAGCACTATTTGAAATTTTCAAAAGTTAGTCCACAGGATATTAATGTGATTTTCGTCCCATGTCCATCCTACAAATAGCTCATTCAAATACCCATGAAATTTGTCTTGATCCGCCCTGCGATACTGGAATATGATCTTATTTGCTACATCAGAGTCTAATTTTGTAATGTCACCGTATCTAATATTTAATTCAACCCCAGAATGGTCACTAATTCCTGGTACTTTCAGACAGTTAATATACAGCTCTACAGGCCTTACGAGATAAACATCTAAGGTATTATTGTCCCTAGTAGGGAAGTCAACTACTTGGGAAAATCCCCCTCCCTTAAGAATTTGTTTGCAGCGCTCTGAGCTTGACCACAACTAGTTGACTCACCAGGCCAGTCTACTTTAGGGAGGTTTAAATCTCCGGCAGTTATTATGCTCTTCTTCATAGCATTACCTGTACGAGATTTATCATACAGATCAAAAGTTTGCACAACGTGATCTGCTACGCAAAGTCGCCTTACCCTTTCCCTCAGTGCGCTACTTAAACTTGTTAGTCATAAGAGTCTAGTGCTTTTCAGTCGGTCAACACGAATGTACCCAAAAGAGCTGGGTTATGCCCAAATCCTGAAATAAATTACATGAGATTAATAAATACATTAGTCAAACTTGTGACGGACTTCTCTGTCGCATTTGTACGCTAATTTCTGATTGGATTTCGTTATGCAGCAGAAAAAAACTGTACACGTGACTGCATCACGTATTCCACTTAGCACATGCAAACTATGTACAAAACAAAATCGCTTCCCTAAAATTCTCACTAACATCGGAAGATATTCTGGGCAGTAATACCTAATATTCCACTGATATTTCTGGTCCCGTTAAATTTTGGAATATCTCTGTACACAGAGTGAACTTCTTGGAGGGCAAGAACAGCTCGAGATTTATGGTACTTCTTAGTAGAGGGATTTAGATATTGGTTAGAGGAAAATGAACGTTCAGATTTTATTGTGCTATCTAAGGTCTAGAGAGAAGGTATGCAGAGGTGTACCAACGTAGCGTTTGCTCTGTGATATGGTTTATATCGAAGAGTTACCAATATCTGTGTATTATAAAAAACGACCGCTGTAAGTAGTATGTGATATTTTCTTTTACATTTCGGTAAATGAATCATTTCAATATAATTGCTGGTCCACTAAATGGTGCCATGTATTAAACGGTAAGGCAAGAAAATCTATATGTTTTCTTAATCACGTGGCTTGCATATCTAAAAAAAGAACTCAAATGGTCATTTTATAGTGAATTGAATTTGGATTAATGTGTGTCACCTGTACTAGAGTAGTATTGATACCTGCTGATGACTTCATCCCCATCTGCTATTCACTTCATCCCCATCTGCTCGTCATAAACGGTTTCACCCCACAGCATATTCTCACCAGGAATGGGATGGAATTAGGAACCTGGTCAAGCCAGGGGATGGGTGGAAACCCTACCCGTGGTCGTGATAGGATTTAAGTTTCCTAAGGGTTGAAATGCTACCAACAATGTACATATGTAATGCAAATACAATATTTGCTTTAACCTCAAGAGCCATTTACATTTACTTCAATTGCATTTTGAAGAGAGGTTACGTTACGTTGCTAGGACTGCGGCGATAAAAAACAACTTCGCAAGGCACTAAAACTTATTCTAACCTATAACTAATTATTACCTCCCAGTGTCCATGCATACAATCACGAACACATACATTCATTTAACCACCCTGAGATAAACATACATTAATAAATGGTACAAGCAACAAAGATGAAGCAGATCTACGAAAACGAATCGAATCCGAAATATGAATCCAACAATAGACCGTGACTAGCCCTCTCCCATTTTACCATTTTGTAACTAGAAAACCCGAACATAAGAGGAAAGGTCACCTCCTACCGCACTTCAGAGAAAGGTAGAGAGATGAAGTAGGTGTAAAGTAAGATTGCCACCACATGCCAACCCTAAATATAAATGGCCAACTGTCATCATCCCCACACATGACGCAAAGAAATTTTACCTCAGTCAGTATTATAAGCCCAAGACCCCTGACCAGGTGGAAAAAATGCTTTTTTGATATATCCACGCTTTGGCACTACACAAATCACTAGTAGACAATACATCAACCGTCCGGAGGCAGAGCAAATCCAGATTCAATACAACTTCAAATCCACCTCACTCACCCGACAAGACAATGAAGGACGACTTTCTCAACCGAATTCTTTTAAATTTAAAAAATATTGAGAACCTGATTGCACAATTTATAATTTCCAGAATACATTCCTTACTAAAACCAAATTGTGGACCAACCGACCCACCACTTAAATAATGCAACTGTTGCCTTCAACAATACAAGCACATGACGGTACACAACAGTTTATATTTAAAGAACAATCATACTTCGATATATGCTACGAGTCGATAGAAACCCAACTGTTACATTTACCATCTTCATCAGCTTCTAAAGGATAGAGCCTTGTCGTTGCAGCCATTTCTTACGATCTTCAGCAGATTGGCATACGAGTCACATTCAATTCCGTTGACAATATTCTTAAGATACGTTTGTCTTCGTCGTCCCCTTGGTTTGTCTCCTAACATTTTTCTTTCAAAGATTACGTGGAGGAGAGTGTCATGTCTGTGTATGTGTCCCATGAATTTTGCTTTCCTTTTCTTGATGGTGTTCAACAGGCATCGATTCTCCTGAATTTGATTCAGAACAAGCTCATTTTTCTTTCTTTCCATCCAGCTTGTTTGCTTCATTCGTCTCAAAAACCACATTTCACCTGCCTCACATTTACCATAACATAATCAAACACATACAACGTATCTAACGTCACAAAGCAAAGCAAACTTATCCAGCCACGTGCATTTACTCAATTTACATTGAGACGCCCCTCGTATTTTTAAAATTTACACATTTCCAAAGAAAATAAATTTCTGTCTTTTTAGTAAGTTTGACTCTTTGAGCCTTTTCACCATTCCAAATACATACCTTGAATCACCCCCGATGTTTGGAGAGGTAATCCTACTAAGCCTTGCAACGACTTTTCCTCTCCCGGGTGCACAACCTTATAACACGACCTCTTCTTTGGCCAGTTTATTGCTGAAGACCCTCAGTCCTGTTGGGCGCACGCTAACATTTTACTGTTGATGGCCACACGATTGCCACCCTAACTTGTGGCGGTGAATTTCAAATTGACTTATTAGACTTCTTGTTTAATCCTTTTGCAGTTGGTCACTATTACGTGCCTCCACAACGGTTCCGACGGCGCAAAAAGTTTCAAACAGGCAGCACACCCTGCCTCATAAGTTTTGCAATAGGCTACAATTTATTGCACCATACTTTGTTTACAGATCTTGCATTTATCTCACAGCGGCATATTCACTAGTTTTATTCCTGAACCTTTATACCTGGATCCTCCGTCCTAGTCGCCATTTCGGTTCAAGGGATGTGCATCTGTCGCAAGTTTAGGGGGTTGGCGAAGGGAGGTCGGACACTAAATGTACCAACCGGTACAAATCTGTATGCCCTCGTACTGCGCCCTTTCTCAAACGTCACGCTTCAGGGCACCCGGTACTCGAAACAGAATGTGTGTAATGATATTCCTCTTGAATGAGTCAGAGAAATACAAGTTGAATACCAGCACTCGAGGTATAAAGCACGATCAAAATTCCATATCCTATTAGTAGAGCAGCCATCACCTTCCCCATGTACAGACTGGACGCGGATCAACACCTTTATTCAATATTGGAGCTATTACTCAAAAATGTATGAAATCAAAACAGTATTATATCTCTAATGTATAATTTAAAATTAACCACATCATTCAAGAGTAGAAGCGACCTCAGTTCCATGCATTTCTAAGGAAATTCTCAAAGTATGTTCCATCTGCTACTTAATCGCTTCATCGTCCACATAATCAAAAGCGTACTGGAATATATTAGTACTAATTATTTCAGGCAGGAATGTATAGAAACATCCGATCCTGGGGTGAAGCCATATTCAACTACTACCTGCGGAAACAACTCAGCTGAAATGGGAAATTTAAAAGGCCACATTATAATTCATAGCGGTAAAGGACAATATTCATGTAGTGCATGTGATGCGAAATTCACTGACAAGTTTAAGTTGACTCGACATATGGTAATTCATAGTGATGTGAAATCATATTCATGTGCTACGTGCGGAAAGTACTTTTCGTACAAATTTAATATGAAAACACACCTGCTTATACATAGTGGCATAAAGCCATACCCATGTAAAAGGTGTGGAAGGACTTTTACTGAGAAGAAAAATTTAGGTAGACATCTCCTCATTCATAGTGGTTCAAGGCCATACCCATGTAGTACGTGCGGAAAGAGCTTTGGTTAGAAGCAAGATCTAACAGCACATCTTCTAATTCATAGTGGCTTAAAGCCCTATACATGCAGTAATTGCGGAAAAAACTTTACTCAGAAACAACACCTTAAAACACACCTTCTCATTCATGGTGGCTTGAAGCCCTATCCATGTAATAGGTGCGGAAAAACCTTTACTCAGAAGCATGACCTAAAACCTCACCTTTACTAGAAAGGGAAGTTTGAGAACACACTTCCACCGAGGCTGTGCGACGAGGACGGCGAGCAAAGCCCCACATACGTAAGCACAAAGCAACAAACCCAGGACGGAACAAATCCCTCCGACTGTGAGCTGCAACCTTTGGCTTTACATAGGCCGACTACACAACAACAGCAAAACGGATATATTAGAAGGACACCTGTAGAAACTAGTGCTTGAAGAAGTGCTAGAATGCGAGGAGATTAATTCAGGAAAAGAGCGTAAGGCCTACAAATTTGGCATACAACGCAGTGATCTTCAACAATTCATCTCTCTGGAATGCTGGCCAAAGGCGGCCATAGTGAGAAGATACCGTCATTTTCGCCCCGAAAGGCAATGCGCCAGACTTAAAGATTAGCCTGCTTCTGTGGAACGTAGAAGGCCTGAAAAGTGCCATAGATCTAACTCCGGGTAAACTACTAAGCGACCATGACATTCTCTTTATGATCGAGACACTATCGACGTGCAATATAGAAATCACTGGCTTCTATTCAAAGCATATCTTCGCCACGAAGGGGCCAAGAGGAAGGCTTATAAAAGGAATATCCTACTTCTACAAGCCAATAATAGGCGAAGTGTCATTTATATATGAACAGGAACACTCTCTTATACCACAAACTGAAAAACTGACTTTCATAGGCCTGTACATCGAGCCTCTCACACCAATTGAAGATATCATAGTAATCGTCATGACTGCCATAGCCAAGGCAACCCTGAGGAGCAATATAATCATAGCCGGAGATCTCAACTGCAGGATAGATACCAGTAACCACAAAATCAGGGAGCTACTACAGATGATGTTAGAAGAGGGATACATCCTCGTCAGCGAACAACACAACAGGACATACCTTGCTTATAATGGCAGCAGCACTATAGACTTAATCTTCTATAGAGGCACATCTCTTGAAATCGTGAAACACAAAGAGTATTACTCAGCGGCGGAAACTCCAATAAAAAGCACTGCCTGGTTACGACAACCTTCCAGTTAAAGGGACTAAAAGGCACAACGCAAGGAAAGAACCATGTGAAACAAACCTCCAGAAAGTTAGACATAAACATATTGCAAGAAACTAAAGATAAACTCACCATCTTCAGAAATAAAATACAGAGTAAAGACCTAGATGGTGCCGCTTTAATCATTGACATGATCAAACTGGCAACCACCACAGTCACTAAACGCAGGGCAAAGAAATGGTTGAATACAGCCTGTTACATGCACAGGAAACAACTTTTGCAAGCCCTCCACACAGCCAGACGTACACACAAGCAGGAAGACCTGAGCATTTACAACATCCGCAGAAGAGAATACAAAAATCTCCTCATAAGGATTAGTAAGGAGTTAATTGAACAGGAAGCAAACAGGCCGTTGGAAGAAGCAAAAGAGAACCCCTACATAGCCCTAAAACCAAGAATGAAATGAAGGTCTGCGAGAAGCACTTCAGCAACATCCTGAATCAGCAACGTTTAACGAAGGCTCACGAAATGAAAACCGAACAACACCTCCCTAACATCAATAGTTTCACAACACAAGAACTTGCGGTACTGAAAAACAAGAAGGCATCTTCAATGAAAACTTTAAAGCAGCGTCAGACATACTTCTGCCAGCCCTCTTGGACATGATGAATCATTGCCTTCACACAGGAAATATCCCTGAGGCTTGGAGGACATCGACAATAAGGATGCTTTACAAAGGGAATGGTGACCACGCGATCCAAACTCCTATCGAGGAATCGCACTTGAGAATACTCTCTTTAAACTACTGACGATGCTAATGAACAAGATACTAACAGACGAAATTGATAAAAAGATCCCTGAAGAGCAGTTCGGTTTTAGAAGAAACAGAAGTACAGTTCAGGTGATTAGAAATCTTATAGACGACATAGAGGAAACACTGAAGCTCACCAGTGGAAAATTTCATGCGGTTTTCATAGATCTCACCAAAGCCTTTGACATACTAAAAAGATCTATAGTTTCCTCCAAACTAACCCAGTTGGTAGAGCACAAGAGGGAACTCGTCATCTTGACTCACAACATCCTGTTCAAATCTCGGACGCAGTAACTAATTCCGATGAAATAACGCAGACCGAAGGGGTGCTGCATGGGGACCCTCTCAGCCCCCTTTTGTTCAACGTAGCCACCCATGACGCAGTCCAGGCGATAAGACACGAAGCAAAAAAGCTAAAGATAATCTATGCAGACGACATGGTGGTGGGCTCACACGATATTGAGGAGTTACAGAAAGGGATTTATGCTCTGGAAAATTGGGCAGATATCAATGAACTAGAGATAAACGTCGGAAAATCTGAGCACATGGTATTTAGATAGGGAGGGCCATTATCCAAAAACGATAAAATATACATTAAGCAAGAACCATTACTGACAGTAAACAGCTTCAAATACTTGGCCTTAACCTTTCAGACTACAGCACGCTCATTTAGAATTCCCACTACGCAAAGATCCGTGGCAGCGACCAGAGCTATTCACGACATCAGCTCAATAACAAAACTATCGCTGAACACAGCCTTGGCACCCTTCGAGACAAAGATACTTCCCATTCTCACCTACGGCATCGAGATAACCTGGGAAAAGCTCCACTGCTTGCAGAAAGTAAAAGGCCGCTTTAGGAGTCTCGAAATTCACATGATCTAGGCTGGTTTATGGAATTGTGAGGGAACAATTTTTAATGGAAGACCTGAGATTGAAAGTAGACTTGCTCTCTACAGATAGCTGGATAAAATTACTGGACGATAGGGTGAAGAAACGACAGGAGATATGGACTGACTTTTATGCCGAGGAGGCAATTGTGAACAGATCATGGACAGACACAGGCCAAGAACCGCGCCATTTCGTTATTTCCATGGCAGCACATGGCTACCACTACAAAGTGTGCAGAGTACTATCTCCCCATGATCCAGGCCCCGAATGTCTTTGTGAACTCGGTGACAATTACTGTGACCGTTACCACGTATTGCGATTTGAATCTCTAATAGATTATTGTACAAGCTGATGATACTCTTCTTACAGTATTGTAATAAGTCATCTGACTTAAATGGCCCACTTGGCTGCAATTAATCTTTATTATTAATTCATAGTAGAGAGGAACCATATTCATGTTCTACGTGTGGAACTAAGTTTACTCTGAAGTCAAATTTAACGTGACACCGTCTAAAGGTACGTCCACACCAAGAAGTTTTCGTTAACTTTGTTTATGAACACTGTTCATGAACAATGTTCATGAACATTTTTGACTGTTCATAAACAAAATAGCGTGTTCGTTAACATTTCGAGCATGTTCATGAACAAAATCTCTTTAACTTTTGTGAATGAAACTTTTCATTAACTTTTCGTGATTTCGTTAACATTTTGGTTTGCGCATGCGCAAATACGCAATTTAAGTTGTAAATTCGTAGCGCGGAATACGGTGCTCTTTTATTTCTCTAAAAATCGACTATCGAATCTCAAGCTACTCGTAAATTGCGCGGAATTATGAAATACCAGTAAGCACATGAGAATATTAATTTTGTTGATAAGGAGTCTAGGATCATGGAGTGGTCGAACGAAAACGTTTTGGCGCTTATCGATGCATATCTAAATCATCCCGTTTTGTGGGACAGTCGGCATCCCAGTCACAAAGACAGGAATGCTCGCAAGGATGCCTACTCAGAACTGGCCTCCGAGTTTAATATTGCACTTAAAATGATATTGAGCAAAAAATTAACAAACTCAGAGGCCAGTTCCATATGGAATTCCTGAAGGTTAATTTGTGTCATTTCTTGCAATTTCAGGCCCAATTACTATCAACAAGAACTGAAAGTCATGTGGAGATATTCTCAGAAAGTTTTGAAAGTCTGCTGCATCATGAATTAATAGTTCTGACATAAGTGTTCTCTCCAAACTTAATTCTAAACGCCTTTCCAAGATTTTTCTTTGCCACACCTTGCGTCTGCGCTTTTCTCTAATTGCACTCACTAAATTAATGAAAGCTGCAGCTGTAAGTACTCTTCTTCCTGACCCTATCCATCATAACCTCACAAACTGTTTATTTAATGTTGAAGAAGTTTGTTAACAAATGTTTAGTAAACATGTTGAGAAATGTTTTCATTAACATTTTTCATGAACATTGTTCATTAACATTGTTCATTAACTTTGGTGTGGACTAGCCTTAATTCATAGTAGCGTAAAGCCTTATGCATGTAGTACGTGACGAAAGAGATCTACTATTAAACACATTTTACACACTGGCGAGAAGCAATGCCTTTGTACTACGATCGGAAACTGTTAAACTGAGAAGGGAAAATTAAAGAACCATATCTTGCATCGTAGAGGCGAATAGCTTTATTCATCCACCACCTGCGATACAAGTTTCTTGAGAAAGAAGTTTGTAGACACGCATGTAACATTATAAAGGCGAGAAATTACATTCATGTGGTAGATCAGTTTAATTTCGAATCAATAGTTAAAATAAAAGAAACGTGCAGTATACAGGGTTTGGAGTTTACTATTATGTAGCAGCTGGAGACACACCTGTCAAATCATCGTGGTGACAAACCACACTCTATACTACGTGCGGTTACAAGCTTACTGGAGACGGAACTTTGAATGATTACACTTTTATTTATAGTGGTGACAAGCTATATTAATATAGTGTAAGCAGAAGATACTTTACTGAAGATGAAAGTTAGACGAGGCAAATGCTCCATCTAAACGGCAAGATATTAAATTCATCCGGTGTGAAATTAGCAAAAATATAATAACACAAAGTTGCGTGAAACCATATTCGTGTACTATGTGTGAAAACCACTTTTCTTCATCTTGAACATCGGTGGAACATTTATTGATAGGGAATTTGAAAACAATTGTTACTCTTTAATGGCATGAAGTATGTGTGGAGCAAACTTTATGGAAAAGTGAGTTTAATCCTTTTTGTGTCAAGTAGTTTCCTCAAATTCTGGTAATACCATTTTCAAATGTCATGCAGACTTAGAAATAAAATTGATAATAGCCACTTTGAAAGATATAACAATTTTTTCCGCTCTTTTCTATGGACAATACTGTATTCTAAACGTTTCTAATAGGTGTTATACTGTTATATGGTTGAGGCATCCACTATCATACCGTTGCTGTATCTATTCGCTCGTTTTACTCCGTGTATGGATATCCTCTGCCTACACTTTATATGAACCAAATAGTGGTCTAAGTCCCAGTCTTCACCTCGGAAACTATCCACCTGTGGAACATCAGACACATATGTTCTACCATAAATGCTTGATCTGATTCTGCGTTGTGCTATTTGGTGAACACGACCATCCTCTCAGGGTAACGATACCTTAGCCGAGATAATCCCGCATTAGATCGCCGGATACACGCCCTCACCCATCTCCTCTAAAAGACTATAAATTCCTGGGTACGCAAGCCTACCTACTCAAGAATTTCTTAGTATTCAACGTTCACACCTTCCCGGCTTGGTGCAACCACTGAGACTCAGCCATTTTCCATTCACGTGGGCTTTTGGACCAGTACAATTGTGCTGGATTGCTCCCCTGTGACTGGTTTTGTAGATAATACACGTTTAGATAAGTTTACACTTCACTTCATATACACGGTTTTAATGCCCAAATGCTGCTTAATTTTGTTCATATTCGTAGGCTCTTTCTTAATAATTTGAGGGCTTGTATCATACTATAGCAACAAACGTTAACAGAGTGACTTGATTACGTTCTGATGAATTTAATATGCATCAATTTTCAAAACACTCTTAGACGTTTAATTTACTTCTTATTTCTATTCTGGAGGCTTATCGCCTGAGTGGACTTCAGTAGCAATAACCAAACATTGTATATTTGCTAGGGGAGGGCGATTGTTTTGTGAGTTCCAACCTTGCAACTCTGTAGATTTAATTTTTATTTCTATAAGGGGGACTCACCAATTATTTAGCAGCACTTTTATTAAGATTTTGTCGTTCGTTGGAGGGTTGTTGTTGGACAGCGCGTCTGTTCAAGGTTCACATCGTGAGCTTTGGGAGTAAAGAGAGCTTTGTGTTGTCTGTTCAGAGTTGTTTTGGGATGTGAAAGTTAGCATCAAAACAAGAGTGTAATGTCCAATAGACATGGGTGGTAGAGATCTGAACACTCGTTCACAGGAGGTGTTCAATGCAATGCATCCCTCTGCCTTGAAAGTAGGTCAGACATCACAGTATGTAACCAGAGATCAGAGTATCGTACACTAATTCTAAAAAACTGACCTTGCTTCGCGGAGCGCTGAGACGATGACTCTGTACACATTCACAACCAGAATCGTTTTATTTATTCCTTGTGATGTATCAGTATTGTCTTTTGCTGCTTTTCAGTCAGTCAACACGGTTGTTGTGATGATTCTCTTTAATATTCCAGGAGTGTGTTATAACTTGTACCCCGCCCATTACACAATCGTGTTGAACGACTGAAAGGCAACACTGACAAAAGAATGGCTTCAAATTTCCACACATGTAACAGTATTCCATGCCAGGGATTCCAACTATGACTATGTTGTAGTCTCACCTTCACCCATCCCTCTAGCGGTTAGTCAGGTTTGCCTGTCATCGACGGTATTTCTCAGTATAGGTATCACAAAAAATATTTACCTTTTTTGCCGGCCTCCCACCACTATTCATCTGTGTGGCAAAAAAGGTAAATATTTTTTGTTTAATAAAAAGTTATGTCCAGCCTCCCACCACCATTCATCTGTGACGTTATAGCCAGTCTTAAAGCAAGTCACAATTTGTATAACATTAGCTTAGGTGAAGTTAGGTTAAATTAGGTGAGCTGGGGTTAAGTTAGGTTAGCTAGCTCTATATCACTCCTAGCCAATGATTAAACTTAAAGTACTCTAGAATTCTCTGAATCTGTTTCATGTAATTATTATTCTTGACAGTACTTTGAAAATTCAACCTTGAAAAATATAATAACAAATTATTTTTTAAATTTTATTATTTTTATTATTATTAATAATAATATTATTATTACTCAGATTACTCTACCAAAATTTAATTCATGTGCATTGGTTGAAATAAAAGTCTTAACAACCAGTTCCCACTTTTTGCTCCCACATTTTTTTGCTCCCACATTTGCTCCCTCTTGTTGCTCCCACATTTGCTCCCACTTTTTTGCTTCCACATTTGCTCTCACTATCAAGTTAGGTTAGGCTAGGTTAGGTTAGAGGAAGTTAGGTTAGGTTAAGTTTAATATTTGTGCTCCCACATTTGCTCCCACTTTTTGGTCACACATTTGCTCTCACTTTTTCTTTTGCTTTCCATATTTACTCTCACTTGTTTTTTTTTTCCTCACACATTTGCTCCCAATTTTTGCTCCCACAATTTGCTGCCGCATTTGCTCCCTCTTTTATTTTTGCTCACACTTTTTTGCTCCCACATTTGCTTCCACTTTGAAGTTAGGTTAGGTTTTAAGTTAAGTTAGGTTAGATTAGGTGAAGTTAGGTTAGGTTATGTTATAACTAAGTTTATTATTTGTGCTCCCACTTTTTTTTGCTTCCCACTTTTGCACCCATTTATGCTCGCACATTAAACTATTGTTCTTATTACCAAGTTGTCTTTACTAGAGCTTAGTCTATGCTTGACAGTTGATATGGAAGTATCAGTAACTAGGTATGGTAAGCCTCATGCATTCTATAAAGGATATTCATATATTGTAAAACGAACCAATAAAAAGTGGAACTGTTATTTGGCGTTGTTCAAAACAACGTTCAAAACAATGTCGAAGTTAGCTAAAAAGTAAAAATAGTGAGGTTTTAAGTGTCAGTGATCATCAATGTAGTGTACTGCATGAAACATTGTTGCTGTCAACAGAAAATCATAAAAATTCTAAAAAGCGAGTGCAAGAAAACAATATTGCTGCTCACAATAGTTCAACGTTCAAAAAACCCTTAACATTATCAAAAGCCACGCAAACTCTACACGAGGACACTGTAGAGGAAGGGGAACAGGAATATTTAACTGGTTTTAGTAATGTTGAGGATAATGTTTAGGATAATTATAGTGATTATAATAATAGTGATATAGATCATGCTGTTTATGATTATGATAGTGATAATTATCCGAAACAAAACAATAACGTTTTCATGCCTATTGTTCACCGTGGAAGAAAAAAGATCTACAACAAGCTTTGTTTTTAAAACTATAACACACTATCGTAAAGGCAAAGACTTTTATTAAGTGTGCATTTTATTGTCATAGTTATGTATACTCTGCAATGTTAAATAGTCTGACTTCTGTTGAAAACAGAACAACATTGTACCATTATTTTCATTTATTTACAAACTTTATATACATTTTTTTGTTTCATGATAATATTTATTTAGACATTACTAAACACTATAACATTATTATTCTACACACATATTTTTCTTTCAGTCCATTGTCATGACTTATATCTTCCATTATTATTATTTGACATTTTATTATTTATTTAATTAAAACGAATTATGCACCTATTGTTTTTAAAACCTTCATAAATAAAGTGCACAGGTTGTACAGCATTATTGACTTCATCAAAAACACTCTCCGACATATCATTAAACCGTATAGGCAGAAATGTCTCAAAGTTTTCACATACACAAAGTACACGATCACCATATGCTGTTTTCAATTTCCGAATCTTGATAATGCGGAATGGAATATGCGTTGGCAATTCGCTGAGCTTCTTTTTTTCTCTAAGCCACATGATTGTGCAATTAGGGATTTTGCACTATCCATGGTGAATAAATTTTACTATTTATGCAAGAAATGCCCTAACTGTAGCAGATACTGCTTTTCTGCATATAGCACAAGTGTTAAGTTCTAATGCACACTTGACACATGCTATCATGTGTCCACAAGGCAAAAATACAACACCTAGTTCATCTTGATAACAAATTTTACATAATTGTTGGTCACACTTTTGTATCTGTTCGTGAGACAAGTCTTTTTTTAGCCTAATGTATTTGCTCCGCGTGTTCTAACTCTAAAGGCACTTTTATCTCTTGTGCTGCAATCACGTTTTCTTTACGAATAGTGTTCACAAATTCCTGACCTTTATGCAACACCATGTATCTACAGTTAGGTAACCAACGAGCGTGTTGCACAAAAGGGTCATCAGTCATTTGCCAATCCTTTAAAGCAAATCCACAATAAAAACATATTGTTTTATCCCCTTCACCAGTATAAAAAAATCCAGCTTCACTTAGCTGTTTTGTAAGGTGTTTTAATATTAATGGCCAAACATTTTTATAAGATTCTAAATGTTTTTCAACAGAGCTGTACTCTGGGTGTGCCAGTGCTTTAGTCTTGCAAACTCCCAATTTTTCAAAAGCACACGCCAATTCCACATATATCGACACTACCGCTGTTGGCTGGTAATGCATCATTATTATTATTAGTCATTTGTGATTCAGCAACATAAGCAGTAGCCAATGGCCTTGTGGTTCGGTAAAATGGATACACGGGTAGGTTACCCACTTGTTTTCCAGCATGTAAGGACAACAAGGAGACCATCGCAAATGGTCTCTAAAGGGACCATCCCCTTCTTCCCAGTGTGAAAGTTCAATACGACAAAACACACATCGCACCACATCTTCTCGGTTCAAGTAAAAAAAACGTCTTTTGCAAGTTTATGTGTTGACAAAAAGCCTACAGGCCAGGATTCAAATGTTAACCAACGATCATGTTCTGATTTTAAATTTAACGAACGCGGTAAACCAACTTGCTCACTTGTTGTATTTGGTACTAACGCCATGTGTTATAATAAAACATTTTCTTATTGTAAGTCATTAACATTGCTCAGAGTACTTTAAGGCAAAATGTATGCTTTTTTTCACTGTCTGTTCACAATGTTAATGGCGCATGACCACACCTAAGAAAAACTCATCACTCACTCACTCAATCAATCAATCAATACTTGTCATTAAACTTTAACGTTAATTGGCATTAAATAAAGAACACCATAAAAATATTTAAAAAATAAACTGTATGTTTGCACTAACAGTAACCCATGTACTTTTTTTTTATAAAGCTGCAGTCATTTACATTTCCCTTTAACCAATATATAAACAAAAATAAATATCATATCATTTTGTTCAGATTATCTTGTTCAAACCTGTGGATATTTATTGAGTCCATAGTGAACCACCCATAAATTAATTTTTGTTTTTGTTTTTAGAAAATCCAACTTAGGCTTTTACTTTTCCCAGTCAAGAACCAATATAGTGTTGTACCGTTTGTCAATACATGGCCATTATTCAAGAAAGCAATCATCGTCCTAGTCATGTACAGGAAATGAAATTTTTGTCTACGATTTTTCAGTAGTGGTAAAATGGAATAGCATTTTTAAGTTAGACTTACCTGAGTTTTCAATAGTTCACTGCCTGGAAACAATGGTTGCACTCTACTGTGTCTCGGGTTTTCAGACACTGCTACGGTGGTAAAGCTTTTCTTTCCAAGTTTCTAAAAATAAATAAAATATACCGCTATAAATACCTAAATTCAGGTTAATACATGCATTTCATAAAATAAAATATGAAACAAAAAATGATAGAAGTTTGTTTAAAAAAAATAATCTCACCTTCACTTGCAGTGGCTTGTTGCTGTTTCCTTCTAGTGGGCTCAAAAGTGCAATGGTTTCTTCTCTCTCAGACATGTAAGGTATACCGGTTATCTGCAAACAAATAAATAAATAAAATCATTAATTACCTAATCAATAAATAATTGCATGTAAATATATTGTACCCTTTTGGACATAGGACCTTCAGGACAGGATTCTAATCTCGGGGGTGGTGCGTTCCTACTTGAAGCTAATAACTGTCCTGGGATACATCACTTGGAAGATCAATAGGGCTGATTAATAAATCATCACACACAGGATTCAAAAACCAAAGGAAAAAAACTTTATTAACACTGGTAAAGAAATACAAAAATGATCGAAAAGAAAGCAAAAACAAAAAATATTAACTCAGGAAAATCAAAATTTAGAATAAGAGACTATTCAAAATTGAACCAATATCCAAAACAACTTAACGAATTACAAATTTTGAAATAAATCCAAAAGAAATCAAAAATAACGAAAAAATGTTAAAACCAATCCAAATAAATAAAAATAATTTTAAAAAATGTCAAAAACTAAAAAAAATGAGTAATTAAATTCCAATTAAATTAATCAACCTCAATTAATTTAATTACATTTCAATTAATCAACCAAAATTAAATTCAATTACATTTTAATTAAATCAATCAATTAAATTAATTACAATCCAAATAAATCAATATTAATTAAATTAATCATCAATTCAAACAAAATTAACCCTAATTTAATTAATCACCCATTCAAATAAAATTAATCCTAATTAAATTAATCATCAATTCAAATCACTCAGTGAATCAAATAATATTCAAATTAAATCAATTAAACTTTAATTGAATTGTGAATCCCATCATTTATCAATAATCGATTATCAATCAATTAATCCAATCTCTCAATTAAACAAACAACTAATCAGTGATCATATGCCAAGATGAAAATCAATCTGATTTGACCATAATTAATATTCACTGTAATACATTCCACACCTCTGAATTCAATATTCAGAATACCAAGGCATCTTACCGTCGTGTGCCAATTAATTAATACAACAAACCTCAAACCATTGGCATATCCACCATTAATTTAGGGCTTCCATAATTATAATATTCATGAGATAATCATTTCCTGACATGATCTGACAACATTGCCCATGTGATCCCCTTTGGTGGCTTAATACACTTGCACAAAATCACAATACTTATATATCCATTATTCACAACTACAACGTTTGCCCTTCAAATGAGTATGAAATTTGGCACATTTATACCTTTGAGCCTTTAAGCATACATCAATGCGTACTTATTAATACCAACTGGCAAATTTACACTCATATGACCTCAATGAGATTTGAGTTTGAGATGTGCTACACTGTTATTTAAAATAAACACAAAATACCTTAGAAATATGATCAACCAAGGATTGAACTCAGGACTCGTAACAAAGTGATCCGGGTCCCGGATTCAATACTGTCTGTCAAAGTTTTATGGGCGTGTGCTAAACTATACACATAAATACAACTCGGGATGCTTGCGAGTATCATGGCAAAAACAAATAGCTTAACGTAAGGCAAAAAATAAGGAAACCAAAATGGATGCCAGCTGTATGCAGAAAATTTGAATATTCCAGATACCAAAAAAAAAAAACATTCTATGCTCGCATACCGCACCGAGCGACAAAAATTAAACAACGGTGGGTGTATCTTGTCAACGATGCCTGCCACTCTGCAATAAACAACATAACACAAATATGTATTTACAACTTGAAATGCTAACAGGAAAAATATATACACTCGTAGGCTTCGAAGCAAGGACTCTCACCTACCTTTTTCAGAGCATTGCACGTTTACAGACGCTTGCTACTATCCGAGAGAGCAATTAACTTCACAAAAAGGAAAATCAATCACCAAACGGATCCCGTTATAATAAGAGTCACAATTATTATTATTACTATTATTATTATTATCATTATTATTATTATTATCGCTATCAATATGATCATCACCTTTAATTATTACCGCCGTGATGGAATCAACTATCCAAAGGTTACTGGGTATCAGTACCCTAAAATAAATTCGGTCTTGAAATCCATGAATTATTATTATTGACGCGTTTTAATTTCCCTGACGTGAACTTTATCCTTGCTAATATGTAACCAAGTTGGTCTAGCTGTTGTGCTTGTGCTTGAGATAAACAGACTTGCCACGCTACCTGTTGAGCACGAATAGAACCTCGTTTGTCGCTGCGGGATGCTGCCATCTGACGGAGAATATTAGTACTACTCCTTTTGGATTTGACGCTTGGAGCGCTGTACTCTCTATCTACGATTTCCTCCGATGGCTGCCGAAGTCAACAAAAGGCTGTTACCTTGGATACAGCGATAATAAGAAAAGGGATTCTCTATTGGAATCCTTACAAGCAAGATGCAAAATTTATAACTCCGATATTTAAACCGGGCTGGTTAGCCCTGAAGGATAACATAGCCTCTATTCTGGAATGTGTTCATATACAACTTGATTAGGAAGTACTTCCGACATCTCCCTGAAGATATTTTGACTTATTTGGTGTAATAATATGTTTGGCTTCTCAATCAGTATGTTTTAGAAAAGGTTTGTAAATATTGTGAGATATTTTGGAAGATGTTTTATTTCTATCGACATGTTTTATTATCTTGGACGTATTGTAATTTCTTAACTTTGTGTTATTTTATGTTGGCGGACTGTTGTTCACTATCATGTTTTGGTCTTGCCTCGTGGTCGGAGTAACGGTAAGGTATCTGTCGATATATTTAAAATAGTTTCCAATTATCTATTTCCTTACTATATATCTTTTGGGGGAATGTGGTTATTTAATTTATTTTCTGAGCTACAAGCCATGTAGAATTCAGTCTTCATTTTGGTCTAGTGCAAGGACTTTCTTAACCTAATTATCTTTATGTAAATTTTTCTTTTCTCCTTGTATCTTGTTAGTATGCCTCATATAGGCACTGTAACTTGTGTCGAAGATTATGGCACTTATTTTATTCTGTGTAATGGGTTGCCTGGTGGCAACCTAAGCGATTGTTATCGTTTCTTCCTTGCCGTAAAAACAATAGTTTTTGTTTTCGTGTCGATAAAAGGAGAGACATGTTTGAGGATTTGATTGCGATCACACGTACCTTGAATTCGCTCCTGTTAATAAAACTAACTTAATTGTTTGCATTGAGTTGAGACCGTATTTGAACTTAAACTAGTTTCGGTTCATACCTTGAGTATCCTTTAAAGGTAATTTATCTGTTTATTTAACGTTGGATATTTTTGTTGGTCTTTGACTTTTCATTTGCTCATTTAATATAATTAATTCAACCCTTTTCCTCCTCAATCGGTGGGATTCCTTGCTTATATTCAATTAGCTGTTTATGCCAAGAACTAATTTCTTTTAAATTTTATTCCTGTCTTGTAAATGCATGTAATATTATTAACTGTCAATTATATATATATATCAAAGGTGACCTCTGTGTTCTTGTATCATAGTTCGTTATTCTCTTATGTTCATACTATTTTACTGCCTGGGTAAATGGTTTTGTTCAACACCTTCTACTTTCGTCTCTGGTATTTTGGGGGTTTTTCTTTTTATTTTGGTAAAATAGTTTACTCTCGGTACTACCAGTGTCTCAAATTGGTAGCAGATCGTATGTTATTGTTTTCACGGACATTATAATAAATTTAAAAAATATTTAATCAAATAGATTCTTGAACACAAAGGTCGCTTAAAGCTTGGGTATTATTAATCTAATCCTTGTGGAAATTTCTGTTTCATGTCCGATTGCATACACAAAATGGAACCGAGGAATACATTATCAGCCTTCTACAAACTAAGGAAAGAGGAAATTGAATATGAATTGTTCATTAGAAAAATTCCTTCTAACAACAATCGTGAAAAGGATTTGTTACTTCTGAAGGATGCGAAAGATGTGCCTATTATAATTCCTGACTTGGAAAGTTACCATCAAACGTTTGGTGTGTCTAATAACATTGTACCTGCTGTAACAAATTTAATTAATTTATCTATTTATTTGATAGGTGCTAGTAACCCTTCTACATCTCAATTAGGGAGATTTAAAACTCAAGCATGCCATTGGTTTTATAGACTTGGTGATCTCATTTATATTTGGGAACTCGAGGATTCTAATTTCGGTTCGGAATTAATGTCATTTCAAAGTAAGCTTCTTGATGCTTTTTTAAAATTATTTCCTTCTGAGTGTGGTGATATTCAGGGTTGCGTCAATGGTGTTAATGATAATCCGTGTGAAATTATGGTGCCAAATGCGAGTAACTCACATGTGATTATAGAATCTGAAGGTGCCGCTGACAATTTACCTAATAATCTTGAAAGTTTATCCTTAACTGATCATAATGCAAGCATGGAGAGCAGAATTACTTTGAATAAGAGCTTACAAGGGAGGTCATCAAGGATTTCCCAACCGACCTTATTAAACTCCAATAATATAAGTGTTAGTGAGCATGGGGAAATTGATAATACCATACCTTGTCCCTTGCCAAATATTTCTTCGTCTGGCGCTTCAAATAATTTTCCTAATGATAACTCTGCAAATTCTAGGTTATTACCTAGAAATGAAAGCCAATTTGGGTTACCCTGTACTAATGTTGTCACCGATTTTCCATCACGTTTGTTGAATAACGCTAATATTGGGGGAAATATGTCATCGATGCCTAACTGTGAAAACAGTTTAAGATTTAACGGTATTCCTCATCCAGTAACCTCTTGTGTTCAGAATTTACAGATGTGTTCGGGTAATGACACTATGGAGTAGATAAAATTTTTGAAACAACTAGTTGAATTAATGGACAATTCCATTGTTTTTGGTTTATCAGATACTATGATTTTCCAATTCATTTTTCCTTTCACCTGTGGCCTGTTGCGTGATAAGTTGATCAGCGCTATGTCATCTCACTCTTCGTTATCTGAGTTTCATGTTGAAGTAATTGATTATTTTATTCCTGAACGTGCAATGAGTTTACTGAAACATAATTGTTACTATCGTGGTCAGAGGGTAGATGAATCTTTGAATGATTATATTAAAGAAATTAGGTTCTACGCTAGGGTTTTGAATTTAAATTTGAGTAAATCTGCAATTGTTACTACTATAGTAGAAGGTATTAATCCAGAATATAGGTTATGTATGGCTATGGAAGGTAAACCTAAGAGTTTTCTTGAATTATATGATATAATTAAATCTGCAGAAAATGTCAAAAGCATTAACGCTGTAAGAGTGATTAACTCTCCGCCTCCCTTGGTTAATATCCCTGTTAATCCTAATAATCATTTACAACAAACTTCTTTCCAAAGAAGGAGATTCAATTACACTGAAAATACTCGAACTGGTAAACGTTGTGATTGGTGCGGGTCTTATGATCACATAGCCAAGTGGTGTGATAGAAGATTTAATCGTAGGCAATGACTAGATGATAGGAAGATCTTGTCGGATTATCGAAAATCTGATGGTATTGCAGGTAACCGTAAAACAGATTTTGATAAGGATCTTAAGACAAATCGTAAGATATATGACAAATTTTCTCGAATTGGTAAAGCTAATTATGAAACGTGTAACCGTATCACTGATGCGACAAAAAATAATTGCCCATGCATTGATGTTTGTATAAATAATGAACCTGTCTCCGCTCTTATTGATTCGGGCAGTGTTAATTCATTTCTTGATAGTAAATGGTTCAGGACGATGTCTTCTGTTTGTAAATTTGGCAATTTGGTAAAGGAACCACATAACTTTATAGCAGCCAATTCTTCATCACTCAGTATTTTAGGATATGTAAAGGTAAAGGTCAGCATATTTAACTTTTCTTGGATGTTTAGATTCTGGGTGGTTGACAATTTGTCGTATCAAGTGATTATCGGGTCGGATTTCATAACTCATGTTGGGTTATTGTTAGATTTAAATTCTAAATCCTTTTGGTTTCATTTCAAACCCCAATCGCAGATGGAAATTCAATCATTCGGAGTGTATTAGTGGAGTCAACTCAACTCAGGAAGAAAAAAGGGTTATAACCATTAAAGATTTAGAGTTCGATAACTTAAGCGAAGATCAAGCTAAACAGATTAAAGACCTGTGTTATGAATTTCCTGAGGTTCTAACTGACAAATTAGGTGTTACTAATTTAATAGAATATGAAATTGAGCTTTCCGACGACATTCCTGTTCGTGCGTCTCCTTATAGATTGGCTCCTCCTAAGATGAAAATTTTAAAAGGTACTGTGGACGAGATGCTTGAGGAGGGGATTATTCGTAAATCTACTTCAGCATATTCTTCTCCTATATTTCTAGTTCCTAAACCCAATGGTCAATTCAGACCCGTGATCGATTACAGAGCATTAAATAAGAAAGTCATCTTACAATCGATTCCTCTTCCGGACCTTCAGTCCTGCTTTTCGTGGTTCAAAGGAGCGTCCTATTTTACGATATTAGATTGAAATTCAGCCTATTTCCAGGTTCCCCTGGCGGAGAAGTCCAAGAGTGTGACGGCTTTTGCCACGGATTGGAATTTATTTGAATTCGAACGTTTACCTTTTGGATTGTCGACCGGTGCTGCTGTCTTGAGCAGATTGCTAGATAACGTATTTGACGGAATTAAGTTTAAATTCGTTTACCATTATTTAGATGACGTAGTCATCTTTAGTAAAAACATTGAGGATCATGTCCAACATGTTCGTGAGGTGTTGTCTCGATTAAAGAATAGTGGTCTTACGGTCAAGTTATCTAAGGTCTCTTTCGCTAAACCCCAAATATCGTTCTAGGGACATGTAATATCGTCATCTGGTGTCTCGGTATGAAACGTTATTTACTTTGCTCCACGTTGAGCGTACAAATGAGACGTTTTGCTAGCTCCTAACTGTTGGGTGAGAAATGTAACTGTTTACCTTTGCCTAAGCTATGTTGTTTTAATGGGCGCCAAGACCTCAACGCAATGTTGAAATCTAAATTTGTATTTAACAACGTCTAGCTCTGGCAGAACACCTTCAAGACTCTATTCACTCAGATCGTGGTATGATTTGATCATTAACCCAACAAACAATTGTATCAGGAGAAGGAATTGGTCTATATCTAATGCTACCTACTGAAAGCAAAGATTGCATTGTAAAAGAAATGAATTTATTATATAAAACAAGAATAGCAAAATTAATAATAATAAGTATAAAATTTAAATTGGAGCGTTGTGATTTGAATATTACCGATAGAAAATTACGTGAAAACGGAGTCTGATAAATTGATTTTACTCTTATTTCCAAGCTATGAAGTTACTGAAATATGAAATGAAGAACAAAGAAAATGAGAGATTGCGTATTTCTGCGTCATTGGCGCTTACCACTGGAAATTGCCAAAGCATTTCCCTCGTTCTTGAAGATGTTGTGAGCTTCCCACAGTCTCCTGGACGTCGTCATCTCCGTCGGAATTTGATGATATTCTGGTAGATTAGATAATTCTATGGTCCGTACCTCGGACCCAAACACTCGTACAACCAAGTTTTACAAAAGTTCGTCGCTAACTCCACTGAACATCGGAGCGACACGCACTTGCGACCGTACACCTCAAGTATTTCACAGATAGTCCTCTTCCACGGAACATCGGAGCGATTCCCGCGTATATCCACACTCGGCAAGAACTACACAGATTGTTCTTGTTTCACGGCGCGTCGAACGATATATGCACCTGTTGGCTCCCCCACCATGGTACCGACATCTAGCTTACGTCGTCGCCACTGATTGGCTGCACCCTACGCGCTAGATCCCCACTCCTTCCTCATTACACTCCGCGGGAGGGAGAAGTCGATTTCCGTTTCAACAATTCGTCTTTTCTAGACCTTGCGACCCAGGATTGCGTCATGCTTCTCGACAGGAATCAGCTTGTATTAGAATTCCCAGTGAGTCATGTCTCTCAAATACCCTAACTGACAAAACTCCGTAAAATTCCGTAATCAGATAATTTTCTATGATATCGTCGTTCGTAATAATTTGCTTGATAGCGTTTTCTAAGACATAGAAAACCTATCTGAATGCTAATAATTTTTATAAAATGCTCCGAAAATACCTTAATAATAATTATAATAAATTAATAATAATAATAAATTACCATGAAAAATTGTCTTGGCTGAACAATTTGCCGCGTAAATAAATATAGAATGGCTTCCTACTGACTTATGCCAGTTGCATAAAACCCCTCGAAAAACACGTTACATATTCGCCTCGGATCATCGGATGATTTACCGTGACGACGGTCCATTATCCGATTATCCCAGACACGTTAATAAACCCCATCCAAAATACATATTACATAAATGAAATCTCCCTAAATTACAGATATATACACTCATAATTTTTCTTCACGCACTTTGCGTCAAAGTTTCTTGTCACAATGGATTGCACTTTGCAACCAGTCCAATGTTTTACATATGGAATAGTGTTCCACGGATATTTCCGCCTCTCAAATTTCTCTATGTTGGAGAAATAGACATAATTAATGTGTGAGCACTATGTATTTATGATGTCATATCACACGCATTGAAGGTGTTCTGATATATTTATATCACCATAGAACTCCCTAATTTCACTGGAGGTCCCCTCCTTATGGTGACATTTAATTCCACTTATCACTGAGCACACGATCACACTACTGTGGCAGCGCCTCGTGACCATAATACTTAATCTCTCTTTAAAGTAGATTAAATGAATATTGACTTCTGAAAAAAAAAAAACAGTAAATGCGCATTACATATAACACCAAATATTTCTGTGCCGTAATCGCCCTGTCTTGTTAAGTTCCCGTTAACCATATTCTACTTAATACTAGTTCTCAACACAGACCATTTCTCCTCACACACATAATACCATTGTACAAATTATCTTAAATTACACACTTACAAATCTTACATGGCGAGGCCGTAAACAGAAATCACGTGTGCTGATATGTATGAGTTTCATGAAGGACTGTCTCGCATTCTGATGGCCCATCTTTTATCTCGTGGACGCCTTAAGCTAACAAGCCCTATTCAAGCGCTCCCCCATCTCTTGGAGATAAATGGGAACCCATCAGCGCTGCCAAAATGGCCTTGGTGCATCGAGACAATTTAGTGCTCAACAGCATCCGACAATCCCGTCATATTTCCCTGTACCTTAAAAACTCTCATTTACTTACATACTACCCCCCTGTGTGACTTCTGATACGCCTGCCTTAAGACCAGATCTTCCACGCACCAGACACCACACTTACTCATTTGATAGGCTGGCTCGCCAGCTAAACACACTCACTTTATGACACATATTTTCGTAGACTATGTATATTATACGTCCCGTATAATCTGTTTCCCTCACTATTCTCCAGCACATATGCTGTTTTCCCAATACGTTTGGAAACTATAAATGTTTCTGCGTCACCTGCTTCCAACCTTGCAAGTGGCTCCCTTTAAATGAACGTCATCACGTTGCTCTACTAGCCTATTTCTCAGTGTCTGTAACGATGCCCTGTTGCTACTGTCCACACATGCTAACCCTACTTTCCTCTGGTGTTACACCTCTAATCGACACTCTTTGACCTAACAATGTCACTTCTGACTGACAGAATGACGACTTAGACAGCTTCAAAGTGAACCCTGCCTGATCTAACTTCTGAAAAACTATATCTAAATGACATAGATGCTCCTCAAAACTGCGTGAACTAATTACCATATCATCTATGTAAATGGTTACAAACTCTCCTGTGTCATCCCCTAATGCGATGTTTAAAGCCCTAATTAAAGCTGCTGAACTACTCTTTAACCCATAAGGTGTTCTACAAAATTGATAAAGGTTATATTTATGACTAAAAGCTGTAAATGGTCTATCTTCGTACATAAGTGGCACTTGCCAAAAACTGGAACTCAAATCTACACAAGTGAAATACTTCTTCCCCTTAAATGTTTGCATTAATTCCTCTATTGACATAGATTTCAGCTGATCTGAACTAATTCTACTGTTAACCAAACGAGCGTCTAAACAAATACGAACAGTGCCGTCGGTCTTGGGTACCGTGATCAAAGAATTAACATATGGACTGTTCGAGTGCTCAATAATCCCATCTTCAAGCATCTGATTAATTTGTGCCTCAACTGCACTCTGATAAGCGAAAGGTACAGGATATCTATGTCCTGTGAATACTGACCTATCAATAACGTTCAATGAATGTGTATAGCAATTGGCCATACCAATGCGATCCTCAAAAACTCTCCTATTACACCATAACACATCATAGAGCCGAACACACTGTTCATCCTCTATATTTCCCTGAAATGCAGCCTCACGTAACGAGTCCTCTAGACTTCCGTTCGTAATCACACTGCCCACAAAACATGGAGAACCCCGCTCTACGGCTGGCGATATCTCATTTAAAGTACAAATCACACCTACAATACTACTCCTCTGAATACGGTCATTGAACGCTACTTCTACTTCAGAATCTCCCCATTTAAATTTCAAACTCCCTACATCATAACATAAGTTACCAGACACTCTACTTAGCCACTCTGAACCCAAGATAACACTGAATACTAAATTTGGAATTACAAGGCAAATCTGCTTCTCTACATGATTATTAATTTTAATGTCTACTAAAACTTGCTTAGAAATTACTTTAGACCTCTTCCCAACAGCTGTGATAACAAAAGTGCTTTTAATTGGCATCTCCTCAAAATTTACTCCAGTTCCTTTCATTTTATCATAAAATGCACTACTTATGCAACTCTTCATACAACCACTATCAATTAAAACATCTGTGTACGCCTCGGACACGTTAAATTTAACTATGGGGCTCTTACTAACCACTTCCTGAATAATACCTTCATCATTTAGTTCATGTAATAATTCATTTCTTACATTTAGGTCATAGGGTTCCTGTATAATTGTATGGACAGGGCATGCTACAGACTGAGATTCTGACCTTACTTCGCAGCCTGGTTCGCGTTTAAAGAACCGCTACAGCTGGCCGTAGTACTAGTTACTACTGCACTGGTCTGGTTGTTCTGAGTTGTGTTGTCATTGTTTGGCTGTATATTACTACCACTAGGCTGTCCTCTTCCTTGACCCCTATTCTGGTTGTAATTATTGTCATTATAATTTCTCCCTTGATTTCCCCTGAAATCATTGTTTCTCCCTTGATTTCCCCTGTAATCATTGTTCCTCCCTTGATACTGATTACCATAGCCATTTCCTCTGTTCTGATTTAGCTGATTATTATTATTTCTATTTTGAGCATTGGCCCCTTCGCCACCGTTCCCTTGAACTTCCTGATGCCTGGCTTCATTAGGTCTATTATTATTATTACCCTGGTTCCTATTGAAATTGTCCTCATAACCCCCTCTCCCTAGTGCATCAAATGTGCTTAACAAACTTTCTACTTGTGATCTAGTCTTTACATTCTGGATACAAGCAGCCTCCTTGATCCTATAGGGAAAGTGCCTAAGTAGCAACCTTACCACATCACTTTCCTCCTTCAAGCCATCCAGATATTTACACACTAATACCTGCCCTAAAAAGTATTCGGTCATGGTGGAGCTTCCTTTAGGGTTATATTTACCACACACTACTCCCTCACGATGCTGCGACTGAATAACCTCATTCCAGAACTTTTCACAGAATTTTATTTTAAAATCATTCATATCAGTAAACTTGTCTCTGTAGACAGCAAACCAATTCCTCGTTTCCCCCACAAACACTTGTTCTAAAATTTCAACTACCTGGCACCACTCAATACTACCATTTTCCAACCTCTCCCCGAATTTATTTTCTATAGTGTTCATGAACTCCATTGGGCACCCCTGTCGATTGCTGAACTTACCCAGTTCTACCTCCCTGTGTGTGCTATTCACAAAAACTGGCCTATTCTGACTATTTTCTTGCCTGATCCTAGCTTTTAATTTTAACTCTAATTCTGCGATTTTCTCCTCAGCCTTCCTCTCAATACTGTTTACTGTTAATTTAATGTTTCCTTCTGATTCTTCTACTTTATCATCTAGCTTTGCTTGTTTCTCCTCAATCTTGCTAATGCTCTCTTTATTACTCTCTCTTAAATCATTTACTTCTGCAACTATTTGTGAGTGGACTTTCTCAATTCTACCCCCCAGCTGTTCCTTAACCTCTTTAGTAGCTACCTGAATTTTGTCAATTTCTCCCCCCAATTGCTTTTTGACCTGCTGTGTTTCCAGTTGCACTAGTTCTTTTAAATTTTCAGCCTGTGTACTGATTCTAATTTCCAACTCCTCCTGTACTTTTCCTAATTTTCTGTCTACATCTGCAATATTCTCTTTAGCCTTTTCTTCCATCACCCCCCGGATCTCACCTCTAATCAGTTCGAATTTGTCACTCATTTCCCTACTGTTTTGTTCTAATCTGGCGTTTAAACTATCGCTCAATTCCCTATTACTCTCTTTATTTTCCCTACTGTTTTGTTCTAGTTTAGCGTTATTCTGTTCTAATTTTGCATTTAAAGCTTCTGTACTTTCTTTATTTTCCCTACTGTTTTGTTCTAGTTTAGCGTTATTCTGTTCTAACTTTGCATTTAAAGCTTCTGTACTTTCTTTATTTTCCCTACTGTTTTGTTCTAGTTTAGCGTTATTCTGTTCTAACTTTGCATTTAAAGCTTCTGTACTTTCTTTATTTTCCCTACTGTTTTGTTCTAATTTAGCGTTATTCTGTTCTAACTTTGCATTTAAGGCATCACTACTAACTTTGTTCTGATACATAAACTCGAGAAGTAAAGTTTTTAATTCTGGTTGGCCGCCTACACTCCCTGTTTCAGTATCGGGATTTACCTCCGCTACCCCGGTACTACCATCACTCGACATACTGCTCGTATCATCACTCTCCCGTTGATGACCACTACGTAACCTCATCTGTCTTTCTTTCTCATCCCCCATAATGATATACACTGATACAGACAAATAACCCCCAAAATACAGGCACAGAAATATATACCCTTCTCCTTCCACAAATGTTATTAGGTTTTCAGCCCCAAGTTGTCGGCGACAAGTGAAACGTTATTTACTTTGCTCCACGTTGAGCGTACAAATGAGACGTTTTGCTAGCTCCTAACTGTTGGGTGAGAAATGTAACTGTTTACCTTTGCCTAAGCTATGTTGTTTTAATGGGCGCCAAGACCTCAACGCAATGTTGAAATCTAAATTTGTATTTAACAACGTCTAGCTCTGGCAGAACACCTTCAAGACTCTATTCACTCAGATCGTGGTATGATTTGATCATTAACCCAACAAACAATTGTACCAGGAGAAGGAATTGGTCTATATCTAATGCTACCTACTGAAAGCAAAGATTGCATTGTAAAAGAAATGAATTTATTATATAAAACAAGAATAGCAAAATTAATAATAATAAGTATAAAATTTAAATTGGAGCGTTGTGATTTGAATATTACCGATAGAAAATTACGTGAAAACGGAGTCTGATAAATTGATTTTACTCTTATTTCCAAGCTATGAAGTTACTGAAATATGAAATGTAGAACAAAGAAAATGAGAGATTGCGTATTTCTGCGTCATTGGCGCTTACCACTGGAAATTGCCAAAGCATTTCCCTCGTTCTTGAAGATGTTGTGAGCTTCCCACAGTCTCCTGGACGTCGTCATCTCCGTCGGAATTTGATGATATTCTGGTAGATTAGATAATTCTATGGTCCGTACCTCGGACCCAAACACTCGTACAACCAAGTTTTACAAAAGTTCGTCGCTAACTCCACTGAACATCGGAGCGACACGCACTTGCGACCGTACACCTCAAGTATTTCACAGATAGTCCTCTTCCACGGAACATCGGAGCGATTCCCGCGTATATCCACACTCGGCAAGAACTACACAGATTGTTCTTGTTTCACGGCGCGTCGAACGATATATGCACCTGTTGGCTCCCCCACCATGGTACCGACATCTAGCTTACGTCGTCGCCACTGATTGGCTGCACCCTACGCGCTAGATCCCCACTCCTTCCTCATTACACTCCGCGGGAGGGAGAAGTCGATTTCCGTTTCAACAATTCGTCTTTTCTAGACCTTGCGACCCAGGATTGCGTCATGCTTCTCGACAGGAATCAGCTTGTATTAGAATTCCCAGTGAGTCATGTCTCTCAAATACCCTAACTGACAAAACTCCGTAAAATTCCGTAATCAGATAATTTTCTATGATATCGTCGTTCGTAATAATTTGCTTGATAGCGTTTTCTAAGACATAGAAAACCTATCTGAATGCTAATAATTTTTATAAAATGCTCCGAAAATACCTTAATAATAATTATAATAAATTAATAATAATAATAAATTACCATGAAAAATTGTCTTGGCTGAACAATTTGCCGCGTAAATAAATATAGAATGGCTTCCTACTGACTTATGCCAGTTGCATAAAACCCCTCGAAAAACACGTTACAGGTAGACCAAAGCAGAACCCAATCTATTAGGGAATTCAAACAACTTAAAACGCCTAAAGATACAGCACGTTTTATTGGGATGAATAACTACTTTCGTAGATTTATTCCTAATTTTGCTCACCGTGCAACTCCTCTTAACATGCTTCGAAAGAAAGGTACTGTATTTTCGTGGGGTCCGTCGCAAGAATCAGCTTTTCTTGACCTTAAGTTGGCATTAACCAATCCACCGATTTTGGCTATTCCTGATTTTGGCAAACGGTTTATCGTCCAAACCGATGCATCTAACAAGGCTGTTGGTGCGGTATTGTTACAAGAGTACGATGAAGGAAGGTTACCTGTGGCTTATACTTCGAGAACATTAAACGATGCTGAGATAAAGTATTCTGTGTATGAATTAGAAGCGCTAGCAGTTATGTTTGCTCTCGAAAAATTTAAAATATATATCGAGCACGTTTCCTTTGATCTCGAGACCGATAACCAGGCATTGAGTTGGGTATTGGGAAAACCCAGGAAAACTGGAAGGATAGCTCGTTGGGCCACCCGTATTTTAGCCTATCAATTCAGCGTTCGTCATATTAAGGGCACGGACAATGTCATTGCTGATTGCCTTAGTAGAATGTACGGTGATGAGAAAATAGAGGATAAGGGTGAAGATAAGTTTGATGAGAGTAACAAGGTGAACACTATCATGTCTAATTATCCTAAATTGTTTAGGGAGGTATCCGAATATCAAAGAGAGGACCCTGGCTTGAATGAAATCATTGAGAAATTAGAAAAGGGAGAAAATTTGAAGCCGTATTCGATGAAGAACAGCACATAATGTTGTTCCGCTAGGTACGATAGGTTGCCTAAAATTGTACTACCTTCTCTTCTTATACCGGAGATTTTTAAGTATTTCCATGAGTCACCAATTGGTGGACATCTTGGGGTATTTAAGACAAGGCAGAAAATTAGACAGAATTTCATCTGGAAAAATATGGATAAAGACATCAGGAAATTGGTGAACGGATGTAACGCTTGCAACGTAGCTAAACCTACTAACAATTCTAAAATTGGGCTATTATCCTCGGAAATCGCTACTAAACCTATGGAGAGATTGTTCGTCGATTTCGTGGGCCCTCTGCCCTTGTCAAAGCATGGAAATCGGTTTGTATTTGTTTGCACGGACGGTTTTTCTCGTTTTAGTTGGATCATTCCTACTCGTATGGCAAACACTCAAACCGTTATTAAATGTTTAAATCAAATATTTGCTTCTTTTGGCCCTTGTCAGTTTCTGGTGTCAGATAACGCCAAATGCTTTTCATCTAATGTATTTCGAAATTATTTATTCGAATTTTCTATCTCTCATGTCACTATCACCCCATACTACCCTAAAGGATCATATGCCGAAAGGGTGAATAGGAATTTACGGGCAGCACTTATTGCGTAACACCACAATGATCACAAGGCTTGGGACAGTTGCATACATTTGATAACTTATGCTTTCAACACGGCTATACATGAATCTCACCGAAACACTCCTTTTAATCTGATGTTTTCATATTCGCCTAATTCTCCGATATCCAATTTATGGTCTCTCAACGATCTATTGCCTGAGAACATTTCTAACTTGGATGTTCAGGCGGTTTGGAAGAAAGCTAGGGAAAACATGAAGATTGCTCATGAAAAGTTGCAGAGAAGGTATAATGTGGGTCGTAAACAGTGTTCATTAATGGTTGGTGATGAGGTATATGTTCGAAACTTCTCGCTAAAAGAAGCTGGTCCTAAAGAATCCGGGAAATTACTTGTTAGATTTAAAGGCCCTTGCAAAATTGTTAGTTTCATCACTCCAGTGACTATGCTAGTGAGTGATCCTCAGAAAAAACGTATTTTCAGGGTGCATTTATCACAAGTGAAGAAAAATTGTGATATTTCTGAGTAATGTTTTATTTGGTTGTAATTTCTTATTTTTTTGCTGTTTATTGGTAGATGTTTTGGTTTGTCCTTCCTGTTGTGATTCACTCACCGTAAGTATTATACTTAGCTTGTAATTCATCTAGATTGTGTATGAAAACTGTGTGTATCTAGAATGGTTGCGTTTAGTGTGATTCCGGTAATTTAGATTTGTATTAAGGGGTGGGAAATTGTTGTTTTGTTGTTCAAAATAAGGTTAGGTTTGCGCTAGTCAAAATGTTCATTGTTGATTGTATAATACCGAGTATGTAAATAAATATTTCGTTAAAATATATTGCTACTTAAGTGCACTAGGTAGTGATTTGAATGATTGCGTTGTTGAATGAGGACAGTTTCTTATTTCGATTCTTGTTATCTCTGGTATGGAACTGGTATAATTAAGATGAAGGAAAAGAGTAGTTGGTATGAAAGGTAAGCATTCCTTACAAAAGATCCCAAGTTGATCCAAGTTGGTGTACATTATGTCGCCTTATTTGCTGGTTTCATCAGGGATGTAAAAGGTATTGAAGGTTATGTTTTGGCTGATAGTTGTTGAAAAGGTAAGTAATGCTATAAGGAAAATACCCGTATTGTTCTTTCGAGATGCGTTCCTTGGGTTCGTTAACTGTCAGTCTGAGCAGGGTAAGCATTGAGTGAAGTATGATATTGAATAATTGTAATTGTGAAAGTGATATGCTAAAAAGGCTCAATAGGTTCATGTCATGTGCGTTCTGTGTACGTTTCATTTATTGTGTATGTTCCGAGTCTGCATACATGTGAGTGAGTGTTATGGTGGGTAAGTATGTTGTATAATTGGGTTTTCACGAACATTTATTTATATACTGGTAGATATTTTGGGGCATTTACCTTGCGGGTGGTAAATAGTAATCAGTAATTGTGGGTATTTTGCGGTGATCTACTGTACCCGATATCCGGATAGTAGGCTGTCAGATATCCGCCCCCTCAATCGGATTGCCAATAATCAATCGCACCGGCTCAGCTACATCAATGAAAATGGCACTGACAGATACTATCGAGATTAGAGCACAATAGTTAACAAGAAATTATTGTGGAACACACCAAAATATACGGGGGTTCATACTTACCTTTACTTACCTCTTAAATTTATCTCGGGGACTGGGTTGTCAACTGGATCACTTAAAGTATGCCCACACAATAACCTCCACCATGATATTTAAAATGAACCAGAACGAAGACGAGAAACTTTAAACTGCACAATAATTTATTTCACATAAAGAATGATTTTAACAAAATAAAACAACAAAATCCACGTGGCAATCAGAAGCCATCGACCACATAACCATGTCCTCCTGTAGGATTTGTATACTCTACATACAATGTTTCAGCTTTCTCAAGCTCAAAATAACGTAATTATAATAATGCACTTGGAATGGAAACGGGATCTGGGACGAGACACATATATCAATTGTTTTGCGTGTTTATATACTTCACATTTTATTTATAGCCACAAGGCTATTATGGATACGTCCTTGGCCTCTGTCATACAGATGTCCGGGCCAGCTGCAATGCACCTGCATCGTCAAAGCGGACTCACCCCGTTCGTTCAACCCTAGCATAAGCGAGTTACCTCAGAGCTTGGCTCTCTTTTAAAACACGTAAATGTTCACATCTCAACTGAAATATTATCACGCAAATCTTTTAAATGCTCCATTCAAACACCAGTGGAATACTCCAACAATCCCAAATCATGTTTAATTGTTCAATCCACCTGCTTAATTAACGTTGTTTAGAGTATAAAAACAAAACTCCAAATGTTAATAACAAAAGTTCATTAATTATTTATAACAATAATAAATTGTTTATAACAATGTCAAACGACAATTGAAAATTTTATACACGCCTCTATTAATCACTATCATTTCAAATTATTATCAAAGATATTTACATAATTATTTACAATATTATATTGTTTATATTATTTATACAAGAAATACATTAAACCACACGTTTATCCGGTTGATAATTACTTAAATCGTGTTGATATAATCGACCAATGAAGGTTAGTTATATTTAAATGTCAAATTCAGGTTTAATAAGATTTAATAATTATTATTAATATATGTGACGGTAATCTCCATTCAAAATCTTTATCTCAAATTATTTAACACTCTTGTTAATTTTAACAGTATCTTCACATGAATAATCTTTCAAAGAACCAGAACAACATTCAGCGGAAAGATACTTCGCTCAAAATGCACAAAATTGCACAACAATTGGCCCAAAATTCATCATATATCTTCATATATATGGCATAAAAATCTTCCATACTACATACAAAAAACCTCCACTTATAAATTCATCAACTTCATTAACATTACTGTGGGAATCTCCTTCATAATTCAAGGGCATTATTCATCAGCGACTTTTACATGTCCACTGAACTAACGATTACACATCCATTGTTCCTCTTTAAAAATTCTTATATTCATCAATTGTATTAATGACTGTTATGATTTAACCTTCGTGGGTTTCATTCATGAATCGATATGAAGTAAAAATTTGCCAATCACAAATAAATTTAATAGCAAATACGATTAGACACTCCTCTCTGGTCTATCAAAATTGAGATTAATATCTTCAAAGTAACGCAGTATAAAAATACTATCTTCAATCAAAGTTCATCTAAACTGCATAAATAGTCGAATAGAATACAATTAGACTGTGGAATGCAAACATTATTGTTCCAATCTATAATTGAGAAAAACTCCTATCAAATGTTCATTACTATAGTGTATTCAATAAATCGTCTATTAAAGTTCATATTTCATAAAATTGTCTATAATGCAATGATAAATGTCTATGTTGCAATCATGTTCATAAGACGACTAGTATTTCAAAGATCGTCGATATCGTAATAGATTTTAACGCTCTAAAATCATTTAATCATTCTTCTTTCTTGAGGATGACAGAAAATTGGTCAAAGTAATTTACTGAATAGAATTACTTTAATAAAATGACACGCTGTCTGAATTCAAATCTGCCATAGCAAATCGTTAACTTTACAGTCAAATCGTGACTACAAAAATATGCAAATTACTGAAAGAATCTAAATCATCAGTCTCAACTGATCCAAAATTATTAAGTATGCCAATGACATAACAATGTCTCAATAAATCGTAGAAAAAGGCATAAATTATCGAAGTGTACTGAGTACAGAATTATCCATCAAGAAAATGGGGCAAAAGATAGGACAAAAAAAATTAGGGAAAAAAGGTTGCTCAGATATCGCTACAAGACTCAAATAATACAAGAAACGTTCACGACTACCTTATCTGTTGATTGAAGTTCTAGAGGAAAGTTTTCAAAGAAAACTGCTGTTGGTTCCATTTCACCAGCGTAAAGATGTGCTCCGTCCTCGAACCTGGAATCAGCGTCCTCGGAGAATCGAACTGCTTCCTCCTCCGAAATTGCACTGCTCCGTGTATACGATAGACATCCTTCTGGCAAAATTCTTCTTTGTGAGCCGGGTCCACCCTGGCCTCTCTTGAAAGTTCCCTGAAGTTCCGGTAGGAATTCGCCATGAAGTTTATTGTAGTTATTTCCGCAGAAATATTCATAATCGTGGAGTATGAAAAATATTTCCACTGTCATTTGGTATAATTCAGCGATGGATTCACGATGCATGAGTGTAGTTGGATGTTCACTACATGCTCGATTTTGTAGAATGTCGATTAACGAAGTTCCATGCTGTTATTTCACTCCAACGATATATGTCCTAATTGCATTAAAGCCTTAGCCTTCCATCTCAACTACTGTTATAATCATTGAAAGCACTGCAAGATTATAATGTTCCATAGTAGATTGTATCGTTGTATTACCAAACGTATTCTCCAATATCACTGTTGCAATCCACGTGTCAGCCGTAGTGTATAATGTGGAATTTTAAAAGTGTTTCTCATGTGGCGAGAAAATCACTTTTGTTGGCAGCCTTAAAGTGCCAATATCTTTCAAACTATAGCTGTGAAATTGTTCAAATCTTCTACACACCTCAATGTTGTACTGCCCAATTGAATTATACTAAAGGCTGAAGTTAACTCTTGATATCTTATCTGGTAGAAACGTTAATGTGAGCGTTTCAACTTCACCTAGTTTCGAGCAGCGTAAAATGGAACTGCTCCGTGTTCGTTCGATGCACCGGGCTTTAACCACACGCTAAAGACAACTTGTTTCACTTATTCACTCGAAAATGACTCTATGACATCTGAAATATATATGCGGTATCAGCGGTATGATCCGTATGAGTTCTGAGTATGAGTTCTGAGTTCTGAATTCTGAGAGCTCCTCTCTTCTGTGCACGACCTTTTATCAACTTCTTAAGGGGCGTATCCATCCCTTCCATAGCCTGTTGCTGCGTCATTGCTAGAAGTTTTAACTTTGGCTATACTTGACGGATTTTCAAATTTCAAAAACTCAAAATTAATTTCTTCAAAATTCCAAATCAATGCCATAACTGAAAATAGTTTTCCACAAATCTGCATGCCAAAAGTAATCAAATATCGTAGTTTCAGCAATCCCCGTCTTCCTTCCAAACTATCGTTCATTGGTTCGAGTCTCTCCTCCAATAGCGTAACTTCTTCCTTAGCACAATACCTTGTTTCCTGCGACTGCGTCGTAAATCTAAGATCTTTCTCGAACAAAATCATGACGTCACCAAGAATCTCAGCGCAATCAGCCTACTTGCTTGAAATCTGCGTCATCCGTGCCTACGTCATGAATATACACGTCACAACTATGACATCCATAACTTGACTCATATTTGCCAATACAGCCATCGTGGTCTCAATATAATTCAATTTACGGGGGCATTCTCCCTTCACCACGTTTTAAAAACAGTTGCAAATTGTTTTTAAACTCTGTGTTATAAATATTTCAATTCACTTGAACACGAAATTGAATTATATTCTACTCTTGTATGATATTTCTTCTATGTTCCTTAATCATAAGTCTCTTCTTCTCTGGTTTGTGTGTGGCTAATGCATTCTCTCCTCTCTACTGTCTCTTCTGTCCTGAATTCCTGTTTTCTAAGTTCTGCTGGCTTGTAGAAGGACCAGGATCGATCACTACATCCTGTCTTTTCTTTTGATTTTCAGCTTCCTTCTCTCGTAATTCCTTCAGATACTGCTGACTTTCTTTCTCTCTTTCTTGATACTTGTCGGGTGTCATAACCTGACCTTGAGAATTCTGATTCTGATTCTGGTACTGGTTATTTCGATTGTAGTTTCTATTATAACCATTGTTATAGTATCTACCTCTTCCGTTGTTGTAATTCCCTCTATTATTATTCCAGCCTCGTCTTTGCTGATATGGACGGTAACCTTGGGATCTGTTGTTGCGGAAATAATTATTCCTGTGAGGACCTACATTTTCAGTTTTTCCTTCCTCAGGCTTATCAGTTTGCTGCACTTGATCCATGTAGACTGTCTTAACGTCTTTGAATTCGTGCCTCTGACCTTTTTGTACCAAATTTGGCATTGGACTCGTGTAGTCAAGCCTTCTCAACAATTCGTCCATACTTGTCAAATCTCTGATATTTGACGATATGATCAGTCTTCTTACTTCCACAGGCAGCATACGTGAAATCGCATCTATCAACTGCTCTGTTGACAATGGGGTTTGCAAAAATCTCAAGCGTGATAGTTGGCTCGTGAAGAAATCAGCGTACCGTGTTGGAAGAGTACCTGAATACTTCGTCGAGTATACCTCAGCTCTTAATGAATTCTGAGCTTCTATTGACCAGAATCGTTTAATCAGTGCCTCTGCAAATTCGTCAAAATTGTTGAGAGTGTACCGAAATGCTCTAAACCATTCAAGGGGTCCTCCAGCTAGAAATCTTTCTACGATTCTCATCTCTCTCTCTCTAGGAATGTGGGCTTCTATGAAATAGTCTTTAAGATTCCTCATATATTCGATCGGTGTGAGACTATCAGTGTTGCTAAATTTTTGAGGTTTGTCTTCAAAATTCCGGATGACTGTCACATTTCTCGGATATGAATCCATATAATTCCTCCCACTATCACGATACTTCCATTCGGGTTCAATATTCCGATCCTCTTCTTCTTCCCTAAATCTGGATATACGTTCCTCAGGACTAATATCTCTCTCTTCTGTAGTAAGGTTACCTCTTCTCACGTAATTTCTATCCTCTTCACCAGTCAATCCTTCGGTATCCTTGTCTGTGATTTCCGTGATGACTTTCCTAATCAACTCTTCCTTATAGGTTTCCATCATGCTAGCTTCTCCTAGTTTCAAATTCTGCAGTTTGCTCGTAGTTTCATTAACATCAGAGACAACCTTATGAATTTGTTCCTCTAACGCAGTTTTTAATGCTTGCTCGTCCTGACCTATTTGAGTTCTATCCTCTACCTGCTTTTCGGATAGCGAATCCATCCTTACATTCAAGTCTTTCCTAATCTGAACTACTTCATTATTAATGTCTACTTGTGTACTGGCAAGTTTTCTTTCAATTCGCTCCTGAATCTGATCTACGTGTTCCCCACTTGACCTGTTCCATTCATCTTTCCAAACCGTTACATTTGCAGTTAACATTTCCGCGATATCTACTTCAATGTCCTCCTTAAGTAAACGATTGTGATCTAATACTTGGGTTCTCATGACCTCTACATCGTATTTTAAACCAGCTAAAGAAGCTGTTGTCCTAACAGACTCGTCAACTAACCGAGTTGTTAATGCACTAATGTTTCGAGTTCAAAGGGTTTTTGAAGTTTCAATTTCTTCCCTAACTTTGTTAACATCAGTTTGAACTTTAGCAATGTCTACAAAAACAGTATTGACTTCTACTTGTATTTTATTGATATCGCTTTGCATATCATTAACATCTGAATGAATATTGTTGATGTCAACTTGAACATTCGACACATCAGTTCGAGCATTTCTAACCTCTCTTTGAACTTCTTCTACTTTGTCTTGTACAGTAGCAACATCATTCCTAACAACAATTACTTCAGCTCTAGCACATGAAATATCACCCCGGACATTAGCAACATCAAGATTCAACATAGTAAGATCCTTCTGTACCTTAGAAACATCAATTTTAACCTCCGAAACATCTTTATGCACATTGGACACGTCTGTGCGCATGTCAGTTACAGCATTCTCGATTCCCTGGGTATTGATCTGTAAACGCGACACATTATTTTCTAAGTTTGCCGAACTGGTCTGAAGAACTTTCATATTCTCCTCCATTCGACTAGTATTCCTAGCTTCCATCTCCTTCATACTTTCATCCAGCCTAATAGACATATTACTAGAATTCTCCTCCATCATCTGCTTCATTCGACTAGCATTCCTGGCTTCCATCTCCCTCGCACTTTCATTAATGCTAGCTTTCATCTCCCTCATATTGTTGGACATCTCCTCCAACATTTTCTTAATACTTTCATCTGCCATTTCAATAATATTTCAATAATAAACTGCTTTAGGGACATACATCAAACAGAGCAAAATAACAACATCTGAGCAACATTTTTCACCATATATAAATTTGACCAATTTTCTGTCTTAAATCTAACTTATAATTACCTTATAATTAACCTTCGTAGACACTTCATGTTGAAATAAACTCAAGCACATGTTCAAGTTTCTTTGGTTCATTTTAAAATATCCTAACACAAATAATTTACATTTACAATCCAAATAGTTTAATTTTATCTTTAATATGACTAAACATGTCATAAGCCGGTCAAATAAAATAAGATTCCAGATCATAGGCGATTTTTCTAAGTTTCCAGCCTATTTAACCTCTCTCAAGTTGTATAAGATCTGATCTTTTCTGAGAGTAATTTTCCTAATACAACACAACATTTAATCCCTATATAATCACACTCTCAAATTCTACAATTGGCCAAGACATCTAACAAAGAATCAACCTCTTTATTTGAGTCTTCACAATCCCTTTGACATCGATAACTTGGTAATCCAACTTCGATTGTGCCAATTCTACTGGCGTTCAACCTGGTAATCCAGTGTTGTCAATCGAGCCCCACCGAATTGCGGCGCCAATCCTACTGGTGTTCAACCTGGTAATCCAGTTTGTTGAACATGCCCCACGTTTTAGGGTCGCCAATCCTACTGTACCCGATATCCGGATAGTAGGCTGTCAGATATCCGCCCCCTCAATCGGATTGCCAATAATCAATCGCACCGGCTCAGCTACATCAATGAAAATGGCACTGACAGATACTATCGAGATTAGAGCACAATAGTTAACAAGAAATTATTGTGGAACACACCAAAATATACGGGGGTTCATACTTACCTTTACTTACCTCTTAAATTTATCTCGGGGACTGGGTTGTCAACTGGATCACTTAAAGTATGCCCACACAATAACCTCCACCATGATATTTAAAATGAACCAGAACGAAGACGAGAAACTTTAAACTGCACAATAATTTATTTCACATAAAGAATGATTTTAACAAAATAAAACAACAAAATCCACGTGGCAATCAGAAGCCATCGACCACATAACCATGTCCTCCTGTAGGATTTGTATACTCTACATACAATGTTTCAGCTTTCTCAAGCTCAAAATAACGTAATTATAATAATGCACTTGGAATGGAAACGGGATCTGGGACGAGACACATATATCAATTGTTTTGCGTGTTTATATACTTCACATTTTATTTATAGCCACAAGGCTATTATGGATACGTCCTTGGCCTCTGTCATACAGATGTCCGGGCCAGCTGCAATGCACCTGCATCGTCAAAGCGGACTCACCCCGTTCGTTCAACCCTAGCATAAGCGAGTTACCTCAGAGCTTGGCTCTCTTTTAAAACACGTAAATGTTCACATCTCAACTGAAATATTATCACGCAAATCTTTTAAATGCTCCATTCAAACACCAGTGGAATACTCCAACAATCCCAAATCATGTTTAATTGTTCAATCCACCTGCTTAATTAACGTTGTTTAGAGTATAAAAACAAAACTCCAAATGTTAATAACAAAAGTTCATTAATTATTTATAACAATAATAAATTGTTTATAACAATGTCAAACGACAATTGAAAATTTTATACACGCCTCTATTAATCACTATCATTTCAAATTATTATCAAAGATATTTACATAATTATTTACAATATTATATTGTTTATATTATTTATACAAGAAATACATTAAACCACACGTTTATCCGGTTGATAATTACTTAAATCGTGTTGATATAATCGACCAATGAAGGTTAGTTATATTTAAATGTCAAATTCAGGTTTAATAAGATTTAATAATTATTATTAATATATGTGACAGTAATCTCCATTCAAAATCTTTATCTCAAATTATTTAACACTCTTGTTAATTTTAACAGTATCTTCACATGAATAATCTTTCAAAGAACCAGAACAACATTCAGCGGAAAGATACTTCGCTCAAAATGCACAAAATTGCACAACAATTGGCCCAAAATTCATCATATATCTTCATATATATGGCATAAAAATCTTCCATACTACATACAAAAAACCTCCACTTATAAATTCATCAACTTCATTAACATTACTGTGGGAATCTCCTTCATAATTCAAGGGCATTATTCATCAGCGACTTTTACATGTCCACTGAACTAACGATTACACATCCATTGTTCCTCTTTAAAAATTCTTATATTCATCAATTGTATTAATGACTGTTATGATTTAACCTTCGTGGGTTTCATTCATGAATCGATATGAAGTAAAAATTTGCCAATCACAAATAAATTTAATAGCAAATACGATTAGACACTCCTCTCTGGTCTATCAAAATTGAGATTAATATCTTCAAAGTAACGCAGTATAAAAATACTATCTTCAATCAAAGTTCATCTAAACTGCATAAATAGTCGAATAGAATACAATTAGACTGTGGAATGCAAACATTATTGTTCCAATCTATAATTGAGAAAAACTCCTATCAAATGTTCATTACTATAGTGTATTCAATAAATCGTCTATTAAAGTTCATATTTCATAAAATTGTCTATAATGCAATGATAAATGTCTATGTTGCAATCATGTTCATAAGACGACTAGTATTTCAAAGATCGTCGATATCGTAATAGATTTTAACGCTCTAAAATCATTTAATCATTCTTCTTTCTTGAGGATGACAGAAAATTGGTCAAAGTAATTTACTGAATAGAATTACTTTAATAAAATGACACGCTGTCTGAATTCAAATCTGCCATAGCAAATCGTTAACTTTACAGTCAAATCGTGACTACAAAAATATGCAAATTACTGAAAGAATCTAAATCATCAGTCTCAACTGATCCAAAATTATTAAGTATGCCAATGACATAACAATGTCTCAATAAATCGTAGAAAAAGGCATAAATTATCGAAGTGTACTGAGTACAGAATTATCCATCAAGAAAATGGGGCAAAAGATAGGACAAAAAAAATTAGGGAAAAAAGGTTGCTCAGATATCGCTACAAGACTCAAATAATACAAGAAACGTTCACGACTACCTTATCTGTTGATTGAAGTTCTAGAGGAAAGTTTTCAAAGAAAACTGCTGTTGGTTCCATTTCACCAGCGTAAAGATGTGCTCCGTCCTCGAACCTGGAATCAGCGTCCTCGGAGAATCGAACTGCTTCCTCCTCCGAAATTGCACTGCTCCGTGTATACGATAGACATCCTTCTGGCAAAATTCTTCTTTGTGAGCCGGGTCCACCCTGGCCTCTCTTGAAAGTTCCCTGAAGTTCCGGTAGGAATTCGCCATGAAGTTTATTGTAGTTATTTCCGCAGAAATATTCATAATCGTGGAGTATGAAAAATATTTCCACTGTCATTTGGTATAATTCAGCGATGGATTCACGATGCATGAGTGTAGTTAGATGTTCACTACATGCTCGCTTTTGTAGAATGTCGATTAACGAAGTTCCATGCTGTTATTTCACTCCAACGATATATGTCCCAATTGCATTAAAGCCTTAGCCTTCCATCTCAACTACTGTTATAATCATTGAAAGCACTGCAAGATTATAATGTTCCATAGTAGATTGTATCGTTGTATTACCAAACGTATTCTCCAATATCACTGTTGCAATCCACGTGTCAGCCGTAGTGTATAATGTGGAATTTTAAAAGTGTTTCTCATGTGGCGAGAAAATCACTTTTGTTGGCAGCCTTAAAGTGCCAATATCTTTCAAACTATAGCTGTGAAATTGTTCAAATCTTCTACACACCTCAATGTTGTACTGCCCAATTGAATTATACTAAAGGCTGAGGTTAACTCTTGATATCTTATCTGGTAGAAACGTTAATGTGAGCGTTTCAACTTCACCTAGTTTCGAGCAGCGTAAAATGGAACTGCTCCGTGTTCGTTCGATGCGCCGGGCTTTAACCACACGCTAAAGACAACTTGTTTCACTTATTCACTCGAAAATGACTCTATGACATCTGAAATATATATGCGGTATCAGCGGTATGATCCGTATGAGTTCTGAGTATGAGTTCTGAGTTCTGAATTCTGAGAGCTCCTCTCTTCTGTGCACGACCTTTTATCAACTTCTTAAGGGGCGTATCCATCCCTTCCATAGCCTGTTGCTGCGTCATTGCTAGAAGTTTTAACTTTGGCTATACTTGACGGATTTTCAAATTTCAAAAACTCAAAATTAATTTCTTCAAAATTCCAAATCAATGCCATAACTGAAAATAGTTTTCCACAAATCTGCATGCCAAAAGTAATCAAATATCGTAGTTTCAGCAATCCCCGTCTTCCTTCCAAACTATCGTTCATTGGTTCGAGTCTCTCCTCCAATAGCGTAACTTCTTCCTTAGCACAATACCTTGTTTCCTGCGACTGCGTCGTAAATCTAAGATCTTTCTCGAACAAAATCATGACGTCACCAAGAATCTCAGCTCAATCAGCCTACTTGCTTGAAATCTGCGTCATCCGTGCCTACGTCATGAATATACACGTCACAACTATGACATCCATAACTTGACTCATATTTGCCAATACAGCCATCGTGGTCTCAATATAATTCAATTTACGGGGGCATTCTCCCTTCACCACGTTTTAAAAACAGTTGCAAATTGTTTTTAAACTCTGTGTTATAAATATTTCAATTCACTTGAACACGAAATTGAATTATATTCTACTCTTGTATGATATTTCTTCTATGTTCCTTAATCATAAGTCTCTTCTTCTCTGGTTTGTGTGTGGCTAATGCATTCTCTCCTCTCTACTGTCTCTTCTGTCCTGAATTCCTGTTTTCTAAGTTCTGCTGGCTTGTAGAAGGACCAGGATCGATCACTACATCCTGTCTTTTCTTTTGATTTTCAGCTTCCTTCTCTCGTAATTCCTTCAGATACTGCTGACTTTCTTTCTCTCTTTCTTGATACTTGTCGGGTGTCATAACCTGACCTTGAGAATTCTGATTCTGATTCTGGTACTGGTTATTTCGATTGTAGTTTCTATTATAACCATTGTTATAGTATCTACCTCTTCCGTTGTTGTAATTCCCTCTATTATTATTCCAGCCTCGTCTTTGCTGATATGGACGGTAACCTTGGGATCTGTTGTTGCGGAAATAATTATTCCTTTGAGGACCTACATTTTCAGTTTTTCCTTCCTCAGGCTTATCAGTTTGCTGCACTTGATCCATGTAGACTGTATTAACGTCTTTGAATTCGTGCCTCTGACCTTTTTGTACCAAATTTGGCATTGGACTCGTGTAGTCAAGCCTTCTCAACAATTCGTCCATACTTGTCAAATCTCTGATATTTGACGATATGATCAGTCTTCTTACTTCCACAGGCAGCATACGTGAAATCGCATCTATCAACTGCTCTGTTGACAATGGGGGTTGCAAAAATCTCAAGCGTGATAGTTGGCTCGTGAAGAAATCAGCGTACCGTGTTGGAAGAGTACCTGAATACTTCCTCGAGTATACCTCAGCTCTTAATGAATTCTGAGCTTCTATTGACCAGAATCGTTTAATCAGTGCCTCTGCAAATTCGTCAAAATTGCTGAAAGTGTACCGAAATGCTCTAAACCATTCAAGGGGTCCTCCAGCTAGAAATCTTTCTACGATTCTCATCTCTCTCTCTCTCTAGGAATGTGGGCTTCTATGAAATAGTCTTTAAGATTCCTCATATATTCGATCGGTGTGAGACTATCAGTGTTGCTAAATTTTTGAGGTTTGTCTTCAAAATTCCGGATGACTGTCACATTTCTCGGATATGAATCCATATAATTCCTCCCACTATCACGATACTTCCATTCGGGTTCAATATTCCGATCCTCTTCTTCTTCCCTAAATCTGGATATACGTTCCTCAGAACTAATATCTCTCTCTTCTGTAGTAAGGTTACCTCTTCTCACGTAATTTCTATCCTCTTCACCAGTCAATCCTTCGGTATCCTTGTCTGTGATTTCCGTGATGACTTTCCTAATCAACTCTTCCTTATAGGTTTCCATCATGCTAGCTTCTCCTAGTTTCAAATTCTGCAGTTTGCTCGTAGTTTCATTAACATCAGAGACAACCTTATGAATTTGTTCCTCTAACGCAGTTTTTAATGCTTGCTCGTCCTGACCTATTTGAGTTCTATCCTCTACCTGCTTTTCGGATAGCGAATCCATCCTTACATTCAAGTCTTTCCTAATCTGAACTACTTCATTATTAATGTCTACTTGTGTACTGGCAAGTTTTCTTTCAATTCGCTCCTGAATCTGATCTACGTGTTCCCCACTTGACCTGTTCCATTCATCTTTCCAAACCGTTACATTTGCAGTTAACATTTCCGCGATATCTACTTCAATGTCCTCCTTAAGTAAACGATTGTGATCTAATACTTGGGTTCTCATGACCTCTACATCGTATTTTAAACCAGCTAAAGAAGCTGTTGTCCTAACAGACTCGTCAACTAACCGAGTTGTTAATGCACTAATGTTTCGAGTACAAAGGGTTTTTGAAGTTTCAATTTCTTCCCTAACTTTGTTAACATCAGTTTGAACTTTAGCAATGTCTACAAAAACAGTATTGACTTCTACTTGTATTTTATTGATATCGCTTTGCATATCATTAACATCTGAATGAATATTGTTGATGTCAACTTGAACATTCGACACATCAGTTCGAGCATTTCTAACCTCTCTTTGAACTTCTTCTACTTTGTCTTGTACAGTAGCAACATCATTCCTAACAACAATTACTTCAGCTCTAGCACATGAAATATCACCCCGGACATTAGCAACATCAAGATTCAACATAGTAAGATCCTTCTGTACCTTAGAAACATCAATTTTAACCTCCGAAACATCTTTATGCACATTGGACACGTCTGTGCGCATGTCAGTTACAGCATTCTCGATTCCCTGGGTATTGATCTGTAAACGCGACACATTATTTTCTAAGTTTGCCGAACTGGTCTGAAGAACTTTCATATTCTCCTCCATTCGACTAGTATTCCTAGCTTCCATCTCCTTCATACTTTCATCCGGCCTAATAGACATATTACTAGAATTCTCCTCCATCATCTGCTTCATTCGACTAGCATTCCTGGCTTCCATCTCCCTCGCACTTTCATTAATGCTAGCTTTCATCTCCCTCATATTGTTGGACATCTCCTCCAACATTTTCTTAATACTTTCATCTGCCATTTCAATAATATTTCAATAATAAACTGCTTTAGGGACATACATCAAACAGAGCAAAATAACAACATCTGAGCAACATTTTTCACCATATATAAATTTGACCAATTTTCTGTCTTAAATCTAACTTATAATTACCTTATAATTAACCTTTGTAGACACTTCATGTTGAAATAAACTCAAGCACATGTTCAAGTTTCTTTGGTTCATTTTAAAATATCCTAACACAAATAATTTACATTTACAATCCAAATAGTTTAATTTTATCTTTAATATGACTAAACATGTCATAAGCCGGTCAAATAAAATAAGATTCCAGATCATAGGCGATTTTTCTAAGTTTCCAGCCTATTTAACCTCTCTCAAGTTGTATAAGATCTGATCTTTTCTGAGAGTAATTTTCCTAATACAACACAACATTTAATCCCTATATAATCACACTCTCAAATTCTACAATTGGCCAAGACATCTAACAAAGAATCAACCTCTTTATTTGAGTCTTCACAATCCCTTTGACATCGATAACTTGGTAATCCAACTTCGATTGTGCCAATTCTACTGGCGTTCAACCTGGTAATCCAGTGTTGTCAATCGAGCCCCACCGAATTGCGGCGCCAATCCTACTGGTGTTCAACCTGGTAATCCAGTTTGTTGAACATGCCCCACGTTTTAGGGTCGCCAATCCTACTGTACCCGATATCCGGATAGTAGGCTGTCAGATATCCGCCCCCTCAATCGGATTGCCAATAATCAATCGCACCGGCTCAGCTACATCAATGAAAATGGCACTGACAGATACTATCGAGATTAGAGCACAATAGTTAACAAGAAATTATTGTGGAACACACCAAAATATACGGGGGTTCATACTTACCTTTACTTACCTCTTAAATTTATCTCGGGGACTGGGTTGTCAACTGGATCACTTAAAGTATGCCCACACAATAACCTCCACCATGATATTTAAAATGAAACAGAACGAAGACGAGAAACTTTAAACTGCACAATAATTTATTTCACATAAAGAATGATTTTAACAAAATAAAACAACAAAATCCACGTGGCAATCAGAAGCCATCGACCACATAACCATGTCCTCCTGTAGGATTTGTATACTCTACATACAATGTTTCAGCTTTCTCAAGCTCAAAATAACGTAATTATAATAATGCACTTGGAATGGAAACGGGATCTGGGACGAGACACATATATCAATTGTTTTGCGTGTTTATATACTTCACATTTTATTTATAGCCACAAGGCTATTATGGATACGTCCTTGGCCTCTGTCATACAGATGTCCGGGCCAGCTGCAATGCACCTGCATCGTCAAAGCGGACTCACCCCGTTCGTTCAACCCTAGCATAAGCGAGTTACCTCAGAGCTTGGCTCTCTTTTAAAACACGTAAATGTTCACATCTCAACTGAAATATTATCACGCAAATCTTTTAAATGCTCCATTCAAACACCAGTGGAATACTCCAACAATCCCAAATCATGTTTAATTGTTCAATCCACCTGCTTAATTAACGTTGTTTAGAGTATAAAAACAAAACTCCAAATGTTAATAACAAAAGTTCATTAATTATTTATAACAATAATAAATTGTTTATAACAATGTCAAACGACAATTGAAAATTTTATACACGCCTCTATTAATCACTATCATTTCAAATTATTATCAAAGATATTTACATAATTATTTACAATATTATATTGTTTATATTATTTATACAAGAAATACATTAAACCACACGTTTATCCGGTTGATAATTACTTAAATCGTGTTGATATAATCGACCAATGAAGGTTAGTTATATTTAAATGTCAAATTCAGGTTTAATAAGATTTAATAATTATTATTAATATATGTGACAGTAATCTCCATTCAAAATCTTTATCTCAAATTATTTAACACTCTTGTTAATTTTAACAGTATCTTCACATGAATAATCTTTCAAAGAACCAGAACAACATTCAGCGGAAAGATACTTCGCTCAAAATGCACAAAATTGCACAACAATTGGCCCAAAATTCATCATATATCTTCATATATATGGCATAAAAATCTTCCATACTACATACAAAAAACCTCCACTTATAAATTCATCAACTTCATTAACATTACTGTGGGAATCTCCTTCATAATTCAAGGGCATTATTCATCAGCGACTTTTACATGTCCACTGAACTAACGATTACACATCCATTGTTCCTCTTTAAAAATTCTTATATTCATCAATTGTATTAATGACTGTTATGATTTAACCTTCGTGGGTTTCATTCATGAATCGATATGAAGTAAAAATTTGCCAATCACAAATAAATTTAATAGCAAATACGATTAGACACTCCTCTCTGGTCTATCAAAATTGAGATTAATATCTTCAAAGTAACGCAGTATAAAAATACTATCTTCAATCAAAGTTCATCTAAACTGCATAAATAGTCGAATAGAATACAATTAGACTGTGGAATGCAAACATTATTGTTCCAATCTATAATTGAGAAAAACTCCTATCAAATGTTCATTACTATAGTGTATTCAATAAATCGTCTATTAAAGTTCATATTTCATAAAATTGTCTATAATGCAATGATAAATGTCTATGTTGCAATCATGTTCATAAGACGACTAGTATTTCAAAGATCGTCGATATCGTAATAGATTTTAACGCTCTAAAATCATTTAATCATTCTTCTTTCTTGAGGATGACAGAAAATTGGTCAAAGTAATTTACTGAATAGAATTACTTTAATAAAATGACACGCTGTCTGAATTCAAATCTGCCATAGCAAATCGTTAACTTTACAGTCAAATCGTGACTACAAAAATATGCAAATTACTGAAAGAATCTAAATCATCAGTCTCAACTGATCCAAAATTATTAAGTATGCCAATGACATAACAATGTCTCAATAAATCGTAGAAAAAGGCATAAATCATCGAAGTGTACTGAGTACAGAATTATCCATCAAGAAAATGGGGCAAAAGATAGGACAAAAAAAATATGGGGAAAAAAGGTTGCTCAGATATCGCTACAAGACTCAAATAATACAAGAAACGTTCACGACTACCTTATCTGTTGATTGAAGTTCTAGAGGAAAGTTTTCAAAGAAAACTGCTGTTGGTTCCATTTCACCAGCGTAAAGATGTGCTCCGTCCTCGAACCTGGAATCAGCGTCCTCGGAGAATCGAACTGCTTCCTCCTCCGAAATTGCACTGCTCCGTGTATACGATAGACATCCTTCTGGCAAAATTCTTCTTTGTGAGCCGGGTACACCCTGGCCTCTCTTGAAAGTTCCCTGAAGTTCCGGTAGGAATTCGCCATGAAGTTTATTGTAGTTATTTCCGCAGAAATATTCATAATCGTGGAGTATGAAAAATATTTCCACTGTCATTTGGTATAATTCAGCGATGGATTCACGATGCATGAGTGTAGTTGGATGTTCACTACATGCTCGCTTTTGTAGAATGTCGATTAACGAAGTTCCATGCTGTTATTTCACTCCAACGATATATGTCCTAATTGCATTAAAGCCTTAGCCTTCCATCTCAACTACTGTTATAATCATTGAAAGCACTGCAAGATTATAATGTTCCATAGTAGATTGTATCGTTGTATTACCAAACGTATTCTCCAATATCACTGTTGCAATCCACGTGTCAGCCGTAGTGTATAATGTGGAATTTTAAAAGTGTTTCTCATGTGGCGAGAAAATCACTTTTGTTGGCAGCCTTAAAGTGCCAATATCTTTCAAACTATAGCTGTGAAATTGTTCAAATCTTCTACACACCTCAATGTTGTACTGCCCAATTGAATTATACTAAAGGCTGAAGTTAACTCTTGATATCTTATCTGGTAGAAACGTTAATGTGAGCGTTTCAACTTCACCTAGTTTCGAGCAGCGTAAAATGGAACTGCTCCGTGTTCGTTCGATGCGCCGGGCTTTAACCACACGCTAAAGACAACTTGTTTCACTTATTCACTCGAAAATGACTCTATGACATCTGAAATATATATGCGGTATCAGCGGTATGATCCGTATGAGTTCTGAGTATGAGTTCTGAGTTCTGAATTCTGAGAGCTCCTCTCTTCTGTGCACGACCTTTTATCAACTTCTTAAGGGGCGTATCCATCCCTTCCATAGCCTGTTGCTGCGTCATTGCTAGAAGTTTTAACTTTGGCTATACTTGACGGATTTTCAAATTTCAAAAACTCAAAATTAATTTCTTCAAAATTCCAAATCAATGCCATAACTGAAAATAGTTTTCCACAAATCTGCATGCCAAAAGTAATCAAATATCGTAGTTTCAGCAATCCCCGTCTTCCTTCCAAACTATCGTTCATTGGTTCGAGTCTCTCCTCCAATAGCGTAACTTCTTCCTTAGCACAATACCTTGTTTCCTGCGACTGCGTCGTAAATCTAAGATCTTTCTCGAACAAAATCATGACGTCACCAAGAATCTCAGCTCAATCAGCCAACTTGCATGAAATCTGCGTCATCCGTGCCTACGTCATGAATATACACGTCACAACTATGACATCCATAACTTTACTCATATTTGCCAATACAGCCATCGTGGTCTCAATATAATTCAATTTACGGGGGCAGTACGAGTGTATGAAAGATTTTGTGTATTTCTGTTTTTCTGCACGTGTGATCTGATACTAAAATATTTTCTGGTATTCCTTGTTATTTTTTTGGTATTTGCTTTGCCTCTCCCCTTTTTAACTTTGTTGGTACTTCTCTATTTATCTTTTTTTTCTCTCGTTTCTGAGGTTCTGATATCATGAGACTCGCTCATGATTTTTCCTTCCTTGTTTTCGTATTTTGCGTTGCTTCATCGGGTATTTGTAAGGGTTTCTTGTGCGATGTTAGCGTCGGGTTTCCTCTTAGTTTTTTTCTCGTTATGCTCTCTTGTAAAATTTCTTTGACACTCTTTTATTTATAAAGTCTATAAAACTTAATGGTAATCTTCATTTATTTACGATGGTACAATGTTAGACTTAACCTACGTCATTTTCATTTTGGTGATCTTCGGTTGGCTGATAATTGTTTCAAGGTCCGTTTGTTCTTATTTAGTCTTTTCTTTTGAAATAGCTGTGGAATTACATCCCACAAAGTTATGATTTAATTAATAATTCTCACATAAAATATAATTCTGTAAAAGATGTAAACCGTATGGTTATTGGATGACATAACTTATGTTCCTATTTTGTAAAAGCAAGGAATCTTCGAGATGGGAGAATTTTTTTTGGGTCATTTGGAAAATGATTCTCGGTTGTTCATTTATTACTTATTTGGATGATTGTGAACTGGTTGTAAGGATGCATTATCTTAATATGTCATGAAGAAAGAACATGGACCTTGCTGTCGGAGTACAATTTGGTTTCAGATCAAGAGCTGATATTGTCATCCTGGTTGGCGAGTTGGCGACTGTGGCGAATGTTCTGGGCCCGGACTTCGTCGAGTAAAGCAGTGTCCTCTACGTAGAGATGGACTGTGTCTTCATCAGCCAAGAAAACTTCTAATTTGTATTTAATGTAAAAAAAAAGAAAAACTGTTTTGTTGCCAAGTAAGGAATTGAAACTCTAAGCATGTTGGAAAAGGTTTGATGCATGAACGCTTTGGTGCGTGCCTATTTTGAAGATGGTAAGATTGGCGAACCTTGGACTATTATGAAAGAACGAACTGATATTCATATGCAGCTCTATTTACTCCCTCTCTCTCTCAACACATAGACTTGGTGTACATTTGTGTCCTATCGTCCTGTATAGTGGGGAGGAGAGATGACGCGTTTTAATTTCCCTGACGTGAACTTTATCCTTGCTAATATGTAACCAAGTTGGTCTAGCTGTTGTGCTTGTGCTTGAGATAAACAGACTTGCCACGCTACCTGTTGAGCACGAATAGAACCTCGTTTGTCGCTGCGGGGTGCTGCCATCTGACGGAGAATATTAGTACTACTCCTTTTGGATTTGACGCTTGGAGCGCTGTTCTCTCTATCTACGATTTCCTCCGATGGCTGCCGAAGTCAACAAAAGGCTGTTACCTTGGATACAGCGATAATAAGAAAAGGGATTCTCTATTGGAATCCTTACAAGCAAGATGCAAAATTTATAACTCCGATATTTAAACCGGGCTGGTTAGCCCTGAAGGATAACATAGCCTCTATTCTGGAATATGTTCATATACAACTTGATTAGGAAGTACTTCCGACATCTCCCTGAAGATATTTTGACTTATTTGGTGTAATAATATTTTTGGCTTCTCAATCAGTATGTTTTAGAAAAGGTTTATAAATATTGTGAGATATTTTGGAAGCTGTTTTATTTCTATCGACATGTTTTATTATCTTGGACGTATTGTAATTTCTTAACTTTGTGTTATTTTATGTTGGCGGACTGTTGTTCACTATCGTGTTTTGGTCTTGCCTCGTGGTCGGAGTAACGGTAAGGTATCTGTCGATATATTTAAAATAGTTTCCAATTATCTATTTCCTTACTATATATCTTTTGGGGGAATGTGGTTATTTAATTTATTTTCTGAGCTACAAGCCATGTAGAATTCAGTCTTCATTTTGGTCTAGTGCAAGGACTTTCTTAACCTAATTATCTTTATGTAAATTTTTCTTTTCTCCTTGTATCTTGTTAGTATGCCTCATATAGGCACTGTAACTTGTGTCGAAGATTATGGCACTTATTTTATTCTGTGTAATGGGTTGCCTGGTGACAACCTAAGCGATTGTTATCGTTTCTTCCTTGCCGTAAAAAACAATAGTTTTTGTTTTCGTGTCGATAAAAGGAGAGACATGTTTGAGGATTTGATTGCGATCACACGTACCTTGAATTCGCTCCTGTTAATAAAACTAACTTAATTGTTTGCATTGAGTTGAGACCGTATTTGAACTGAAACTAGTTTCGGTTCATACCTTGAGTATCCTTTAAAGGTAATTTATCTGTTTATTTAACGTTGGATATTTTTGTTGGTCTTTGACTTTTCATTTGCTCATTTAATATAATTAATTCAACCCTTTTCCTCCTCAATCGGTGGGATTCCTTGCTTATATTCAATTAGCTGTTTATGCCATGAACTAATTTCTTTTAAATTTTATTCCTGTCTTGTAAATGCATGTAATATTATTAATTGTCAATTATATATATATATCAAAGGTGACCTCTGTGTTCTTGTATCATAGTTCGTTATTCTCTTATGTTCATACTATTTTACTGCCTGGGTAAATGGTTTTGTTCAACACCTTCTACTTTCGTCTCTGGTATTTTGGGGGTTTTTCTTTTTATTTTGGTAAAATAGTTTACTCTCAGTACTACCAGTGTCTCCATTATTATTATTATTATTATTATTATTATTATTATTATTAATATCCACCTGGTTATTAATCTATTTGAATAAAATCTTCGCGGCAATGCCAGGATACAAAAGGTTATTGGATTAAAGTACCCTTTACATAAGTTTATCCTCAACTCGATAACAAATTATTATTATTATTATTATTGACATAAATATTATCATATTTAATACCTTTATAATAGACTTGGATCACAAGGTTAGTGTACTACAGTGCCATATGTGAATCTCAATCATGAATTAATTTTGGAAATGAATCTGACTATTATATAAGTTTCTCTGACTAGGGAGTCAGCTGTCCACATGACCGTCAAATTAGCCTCCTTTGAAACGCTAAGAGTCCCGTTACGGAGAGGGGCGAGGTGTGTACGACCTTGACAAGTGCTACCGCATCTCAGACACTAAATGCTGTGGGCTCCCCAAAACTGCACTCTTAGTAAACTACACAGGCCTAATGGAAACACAAGGAGAAATGACCTCACCGTCTAGATAGTCTTTGGTTCGACCAGAGTGGAACCTGGTCTTGGAGCAATATCATTATCGTGGTCCTATTTATCACACAAAACCTGTACGCGTAGTTAAGTCTTACCTGTTGCACAGGGTATGCCCAATATACCTCACATACCTTTCTTTTCCTTTTCAGTTGGCAATCGAGTGAAATATGGCTGTGTCACCTGCAACTTCTTATACCTTTTAAATACCATTATACCATTTTATTTATTCCTCGTTGAACCACCGGGGCCTCATGGAACTTCCCGGTATCACATGGCTTACGTTCAAACTATGTTCTCATTAACATACCACGATTAAGCCGATGTTCAGCTTGTTCTCCCAATACACTCAGAAGGATACCCTAAATACTTCTCCTACTCAATACCACACTTACCTGCGTTAATCTAAGAGAAAGGACGCGTCAAATCATCCCTGACACAGTTCAGAGTGCATCCGTATGAATAATTACCACCACACGCGTCGTGATAAGGACATTAACATTTAGACTTCCTCCCCTTCTATCCATACCTGACATCATTATTACTCTCGATATTGATATTATTATCCCTAGTTGACGTCATGCTTATTATTATTATTATTATTAATAATAACCTGTGTCATTAGTGTGTCTATAAATTTTACATTCTTTAAATCTCTCTCTTTCTAAATCTACGTGCCTTTGCTCTTTCCGGCGCCTTCATCCTGGGGCTGAAATACATACAACGTAATGGGGTGAACACATGCATCCCTATCAGTGTACAATTTGGCGCGGTTTGCGAACAAACATCATCGCTAAGCATCTCCTGAATTAATCAAATAGCGTTCCGTCGTCACGGATACACTTAACCTACCACAAATGATACTTAAACTTAAAAATCTAATATTACACTAAGACGAATATCTATTCCTGTATCAAACTATAATAAACACGACCCATAAAACTATGACATAGATAATTAATGGAAATTAATACTCATCATATTTCCAGCGTTGGTCGTCATCCTCTCCAGCAATAGATGTCAGCAACCCCTAGCCATGTGCCTTTCACACCATACCGGCACTACACATATTCACATTCAATGCACTACTCCACTAATTGATTGATAATCATGATTAGTACTAAATTTCACCTTATTCTTACAAAAAGATATAACACTACTGGTGCGTTTGTTGTACTCCCGTACCTTATCCAACACGTGTACGTTTCATCACAATACACTTTTCACATAAAAATCGGGCTAGGATTACGCAACACTCGTTAGATCATGCGCCACTACTTCTGTTATTCCACTCTTCACTTGCGCGCCGGACTGGCAACCTCGATGCGTTCTCTCTTCCCCCTGTTCATTCACAGAACTGTCCTGGTTCCAGCGGCGAGGGTTCGAGTCTCGGGCGATCAACTGCGCACCTCCCAACCTCTGCGACTGACAGTACTGTTTCTACAGCTATACAACTTGTGTTAACATGTAACACTGCAAGCTCTCCCTGTACACATATGCTGCCTACTAAAGTTACTACTGCTTATCTGAACTGTCCAGCCTGCAGCCTTGAATCGTACTGACCATTTACATACAACTGAGTGTCATTGTCTGTAGCGTGAAAACTGCATGACGACTGACTGTAAACTGACTTATCTCGAGTGCTTGTAACTGTTTATCGAAAATGTGTCGAACTGCACAATAGCACATTTGCGAACACCTTAACAGTCTCGAGCGGGCTCGCGAAACTAAGCATCAACTAACATTCACTCGCGTGCTAACTGCGTGACAACCAAACTGCGGAAGACTGACTCCTCCCCGTGCGGTCTGCCGGAAAACTAACTAACTGCACTGCGCAGGGGTGCAATATATCTAAAACATGGCCACAGAGCACCTGAAGATTGTTCCACAAGCAAGAGCTCCGTATCCCAACACATCTATTTCAATACACTGTGTACACATTATTCGTGATAGTAAGGTCCGTCGAATCATAGGATTACGATCGATAATCGATCGTAATTTTAGGGGATATCAACACTGCGTCCTCCGGACTATTTATGGCGAAATAGACGCCATCCCCACTCTCACAACAAACTCTTCACCCCAGACGGATCCGAGGAGGGATCTCAGTTCTGGATCACTGATTTATTAATTTCTTGATGATTTGATTATTCTGTTCATCTGTAAAAACCCTCAGGATTACTTCCGGCTTATTGTTGTCAATGGTTCGATCCTGGGTGCTGCCGTATCGTATAAATAAATTAATTTCGCTATTTAGGGGCGTGGCGAAACCAGAATAAGACGTACTACAGAACTTTCCAGAACGTAATCTGATGCAAGCCCCTCCGAAAGTCCTTGAGCGTACACCGGCGTAGTAAATGCGCGTTATAGAAGTATGTTCTCGACTTGCCTTTGTCTGCGAGTTCCGTGCGACGTACCTTTGGTTCGTCAAGTGGCCAGTTGCATGACTCGCCCTAATAACACTACGGCAAGAGCTTAACATGATTAAAATGACGCAAAATCAGACTTCCTTTTCCGTGCAAATCGAGGCTCAATTAAACGCTGTTTCTAGAATTACTGAAATCTATGCGAACTTAGCCTATGACCGTAGGATAAGGGCGTATCATATATAAATCAATAAATATATAAATGAATAAATATATAAATAAATAAATAAATACCCCACAACAAGGTTAAGTATTTTCCACCAACACCAAAACTGTTAAACAAGACCAAGTGTTTCACGCAACGCAGTGTGTTCAAAGGTAGTCACATAAGTGAGAGTGGAAATGATAACGACATGTCTTTAAACAGTGTGGTCCACCAGCCCCTTATTTTTTTTTGGAGGAAGGCAACCCAACTAACGCGTATATCATAGTCGTCCTAAAAACATTAGTACTTACTCCTTTACGGCCTAGTACAACTTTACGGTTGAGTTCATGCTCGCGAATATAGTCGAAATCATTGGCAGCAGTGTTATTTCAATGCCATCAACTATAATGAATGTGTAAATCGACACATTCGAACAACACTGCCTTACGAAGGACATGAAGTGTCTATGAGGACTACAAATAGACTCAATACGTGAGAGGATCTAACCACGGCTCTCGGTAGCTAAGATAGTTAAATCGTGCTTCTCTGCTGATACGTCAGCAATGCTGCAATGTAGCAGGTTCGATCCCAAGGCAAATAAGTTCTTTTTTTTCGCTTAATGCCGTTTACAGTAGCGGCACTATGGATACATATCTACCTGTTTCAATGAATGAATTTTTATTTGGTCCTGAAAAGGACCGTTTTTATTCGATGCTACATAGGCAGGTTAGACGATGACATAATGGTCTGTACGAAGAAAAGGAAGAAAGCTTGTAGTTTAGCGTGACCGTTAATCTCGCGATCATAAGCCACGGGATCTCCATTTTACGTGAATTCGAACCACAGGACATGGCGTTGGTGAGAGTAAAAGAGCTTGACCGCTGCGTCACCACACCCCCCTGTAGGAATAAGGCAAGGTACTCTGCATATTCAGTGTAGCAAGTGTTCGAAATGTTGACTACCTTGGTTGACGCAGATTTCAACACGACGTATTACAGACAGTCTTGCACGCTGTAACATCTGAGGTGTAACAGCTTGGCATGCCTCGGTGATTAGTTGCCGAAGGTGGTCAGGATCTTCAGGCTCCTGTGCATATACTACCTGTTTTAAGTGACCCCACAGGAAGAAGTCAAGTGGCGTAAGATCGGCTGATCTGGCAGGCCAGTGGACGGGTCCTCCTTTTCCTATCCGTTTATTTGGATATGTATCATGATGGTGGTTCCTGACGACAAATGATCTTTGAGGTGGGGCCCCATCCTGTTGCCACCAGATTCGCAATCGCTCGCGCAGTGGCACGTTTTCCAGCAAATGTGGGAGTTCATTTTGCAGAAAATGAAGGTAGCGTGCTCCCGTAAGATGGCCGTCGTAGAAATATGGTCCGATTAGATTGTCACCCAAGATCCTGGAGCTTGAAACATAGGACGGGAATACAACTGGGGAGGTGGGACGAGAACCTCACGCAGGCAGCCTCACCTGCAAAGCGAACAGGGGCATTATGAGGGATGCGGAGATTGGGAGGGTTAGGCAAGGAGGAGGGAAGGATGCGGCCGTGGCCTTACGTTAGGTAGCATCCAGGCATTTGCCTGAAGACCAAGTGGGAAACCACGGAAAACCACTTCGAGAATAGCTGAAGGGGAAATCGAACCCTGTATGCTCATTTGGATCACCCGTGGCTGAGTAGACCCCGAACAAATTAATACCACGGGAAATTTTAAGGAATAAGTATAATTCGATGCTATCACTGGCGATCAGAATCTTGTTTCAATAAGGGGCTAGAACATCGCGGTCATTTCGCCCCGTGTGCTTGGGTGTGTGTAGTATTCCTCTGATAACCTGTCTATAGCGGTGTCTGTATTATGTATGTATTAGCAATTAAGGTGAGGATGGGGAAGGTGGCAGCCGGGGCCTTAAGTTAGAAACCGTCCCGGCAATAGCCTGGAGCAGAAGATAGAAACCACAGAGAACCACTTCCAGGGTGGCCGAGGTGGGAATCGAACCCACCTCTTCTCAGATTTGCTTCACGAAGCTGAGTGTATCCAATTTCAGCCCTCAGACCAGTATTGAATTTCTTGGCAGAACTGGGAATCGAACCTGGACCTCCGGAGTGGCACGACGATATGTTATGTTAATATCCATGACAATTTTTTAATTTTCTGCCATTACAGGTCACGTGGCAAAAGCTATCAATTCGGTCGTATTCCCTTTATAAATCAGCAAAATTCAACCTACTCTTCATAAAAATACATCGTAAGGGAATGAATGTGGCTATGTAGTTACATCCCCACTAAAATGGAGCGTGGGCTTTCATTCAAAAAAGTATGCGTACCACTGGATTCGATGCACCATTCTACCCATTCTCGCCCGCCGTCTACGGCCATGCTTTAACCGAATCAGCCACCAACGCATGGTAGACAGCGCGCGCTGCACTTGCAGTTGTTACTGTAGCCGCCCCACCTCAAACGTTAAGTCAATCTCAAAGTCTTCAATCACGGTTTATGGTGTTGATTTAACTTTCTACTATTACAGATCACGTGGCGTAAGCTATTAATTCGATCGTATTACGTGGATGTGTGTTATTTCAAGGAGCAGTAAGTCATATGTTAGTAGAATGGGCCATAGTATTAGGCGGGGAAATGTTTAAGGTCGGTTTTTCTTTGCTGGACCCATGACCCAATTACGTTGGTGTCACACAGTCAGAGGGCAGAGCAATGCTGTGTTAGTTGGGTTTCATAAAACTAAATAATAAGGGGCGGGTGGACCACACTGTATATGTTACGTTGCATGTATAATCATTTTTTTCTCACGCTTGAACATTCTGTTATCGTGCACGTGGACAGCTAACGTCCAAGGTGAACACCTGTGCCAGGTCAAATTTCACATGAACTTGCATTTTGTCACGTACGAAGCAAACAGGATGTAACTTTCTTAGCGTACATGTCATCTCACACGTGTTCACATGCATTTCGCTCTTCCCTGCCACCACGGTTGTCAGATTATTTAACCTTTAAGCGTCATCCGCGTCTTGGTAATTTTTCCATTGCATCTGCTGTCAAGTCTGATCAGCGCATTCCAAGAAGCTCAAATGACATTCACCTCCTGTTAGTCTGCTCCTCTGCAAGTTTGTTTTCTGTACTCGCTTCAACCAACATAGAACCAAGTTCTGTTTGCCCGTTATCTGATCATAGAATTATCATTTTTCATGTAACCCATCATCGTTTACACGTTAAAGAGTCCAACAACACTTCATTCGTGAATCTCCGACCACGGGTTCGGGAGTTATCGGCTCGCATTGGGAGTAGTGGTGGTGGGGGGGGGGGGGGGGGCAGAACTCTCCTTACTAACCTACTCATTCTCTTATATTCTTTGAAAGTTTGTTCCAGATTAGCAATGCTTTGCCTTTGTGTAAGATGTAATCTAACAAATACGTAACCTCTGTTTAAATATCTTGTGGTTATACCCCACATTTTAATCTGCGTACTTATTTTCCTGCTACGCCCAGGAACTTAGAATTTGTAATTTCATATTTGTTCAAGTCCTTTGCCACGTAAAGGTACTCTAGTCAAAAATGTGTTAACGTAATTCGTTCTCAAAGCAAATAAATTTTTGGGGATTTCTTAATAGGTCTTAGACTTTTAATCTCATTTTCTTAAAACACTTTTAGAGTGGATGTAATAAATTGTTGTCATTTGCTGGAGCTGAACTCCATTCTTTGCTCGAAGAGCTTGTTATGTGTGGCATTTCCTTCCCCATTTTTCTCGTACCACGTTCTGTACTTATAAAAACTATTGCAACCACTTGATGCTAATCTCGCTATTAATCCCAATCATTTGTTTTGTTCATGGCGAAACTTCTGCTAATACTTTACATAAGATTTACTCTAGCAATTCCTGTAAATTGTGAAATGCGAGTATAGTTCTCTCAGCAAACTTCCTACTCGAGGCACCTTTGCCTTGTCATATCAATCTCTAACTCCTCAATGCGAGGATAGTTCTCTCAGCAAACTTCCTACTCGAGGCACCTTTGCCTTGTCATATCAATCTCTAACTCCTCATATCAATTTTCAATTCTGTTTATTTCAATTGCTAATCCATAGAAACTTTTTCTCTTGCATACGGGGAATTCTGCGGAGGACTGTAGACAAAACCAAAACAAAGCATTCTATCCCCCTGCCCCCTAATGTCTGCTTTTACCCACACTACGACTTCCAGCTCTGAATTAATACATTCTGATAATTCACCAACTCCCTCTTTAATTAGAACCACACTCCCACCCGGGAGCCTACCGGTTCGAGCTTTCCTAATTTTAGATTTTGTATAGATATTATAGCCATCTATTTTAACCTCATGACCTGCAGCGAATCAACTTTCTACCAATCCTAAAATCTGCACATCTTCTATTCAAGTCTTAACTACATCATTTCTTATCTTATTAAAAAAAACCTATATTTTCACATGCAATATTCCAATTCAGTTACCTTTTCCCCCTACCCCTGGCGGTGGATTTGCTTCTAGTAATTCTAGATTTCTCTAGTTCTAGAATACTACCAGCTGGAGAAGAGATGACTTCTTTCTCCACGTTCAAAGGCTCTACAGAGACTTTCTTGCCCGAGTTCCCATAAACTCGTTACTCGCCGTTTGATTGTCTCACCTTTCTGCATGTCACGCACTTCTGCAGTGTTGATGTTGCTGACCTGCTTTGCTCCTGATCGCGTAACTTCCACACTAGACTTTGGGGTCGATGTTCCCTGATGTGTCAATACCACACCTTCCGCTGATTCGTCAATTCTTGCTTCCCCCTACGTATAACTGACTCCTGTTGTTGCTTCTCCATATGCTGAAGTTGTGTCACTGTCCCAGTTATTGCCTTTGACGTAAGCCTTTAGACGAGAGTTCCTTGCCGTCATCAAATGTAACTGCAAGGTCCTCCGTTCGCTTGCTCATGTCCCTTCTTACCCATACCCTCTCCGCTTTCAGATTCTTATATCAGTGATATGATTATTATAAGCATGAAGAACTCAGGAGCTGTCCTCATTAGAGCCTTCATCACAATCCGTTATGTAGATGCCATTTTGGTAACATCGATAACTTCAGAGGATGCAGATGATAATTGTTGTTTTAAGGAGCCAAACATCTAGGTTATGAGCCTCAACTAAGGAAGAACACTTACACTTACACCAATAAGGGGAAATACCAATTTTCTCAGAAGAAAATTACTTACTTGGGATATGAGATTGATGGTGAATGTTATCGACCTAATGAATCAAAGATATAGTCAATAAATGATTTTCCTCGTCCCAAAAAGGTCAAACAAGTTAGACAATTTTTGTCACCTGTCCGTACTTCACTGGTTATTGTCCTAAACACTGTTGCTTCCTTGCAAGAGTTGTTAAAACACAACAATCGTAGGAAATGGAACGATGAGTGTGAACGAGCTTTTAGGCAAGCGAAAGCCCTAATGCATCACCTCCTGACTTAAGCAGGAATTTTATTATCGAGTCTGATGCCTCTGCTATTGGAATTGGACCTGTCTTACTCCAAGAGGACGACGACAAAAAGAAACATTACCTTGCTTTCATTAGCCGCAAAATACGATCTAACGACAAATCAGATTACACCACGGAATTGGAGGCTCTGGCCGTTGATTTAGCACTTCAATCCTGGAAAACGATTTTCATTTGGCATCACGTGATTGTAAGTACTGCACCCGAATTTATTTAAGGCTATGGTTAATGGGCAGGTGATCGAGCAAGGGGTGTCAAGTGTAAGGCTATGGTTAATGGGCGTGCGATCGAGCAAGGGGTGTCAAGTGTAAGGCTATGGTTAATGGGCGTGCGATCGAGCAAGGGGTGTCAAGTGTAAGGCTATGGTTAATGGGCGTGCGATCGAGCAAGGGGTGTCAAGTGTAAGGCTATGGTTAATGGGCGTGCGATCGAGCAAGGGGTGTCAAGTGTAAGGCTATGGTTAATGGGCGTGCGATCGAGCAAGGGGTGTCAAGTGTAAGGCTATGGTTAATGGGCGTGCGATCGAGCAAGGGGTGTCAAGTGTAAGGCTATGGTTAATGGGCGTGCGATCGAGCAAGGGGTGTCAAGTGTAAGGCTATGGTTAATGGGCGTGCGATCGAGCAAGGGGTGTCAAGTGTAAGGCTATGGTTAATGGGCGTGCGATCGAGCAAGGGGTGTCAAGTGTAAGGCTATGGTTAATGGGCGTGCGATCGAGCAAGGGGTGTCAAGTGTAAGGCTATGGTTAATGGGCGTGCGATCGAGCAAGGGGTGTCAAGTGTAAGGCTATGGTTAATGGGCGTGCGATCGAGCAAGGGGTGTCAAGTGTAAGGCTATGGTTAATGGGCATGCGATCGAGCAAGGGGTGTCAAGTGTCCACCGCAACATGTTTACACTTTCTGTCTTCATATATTATGTAAGCATCCGTGGCTGAAATGGTAATGCGGTGGACAGCAGATTGAAAGGTTTGGGGTTCGATACTTGTAAGGGAGAGAGTTGTATAATTTGTTTGCTTTACGTTTTATCGTCTGTGTCGACCGCTTTACCAATGACTTACGACAGAAATGATGCAAGAGGTCACAGTTACCGTAATTATTAATGATGGGGCACTAGTGATATAGCAAGCAGATGCTTTTTCAGGTAGGATTCCATGAACGTTACAGAGTGTTCGATTGCGGTATTACACGAAACATCTTAATATGTACACCTCAATATAGAGTTGTCTTCTTTTTGTTAGAATTTAATTGCAAAATAATACCAAGGGAAATTCTCAGGAATATGTAAACTCCGAATCGATCACTGACGATCAGAATCTCCTTCCATATGTAGTTTCATTTGAGGGGCTAGAACATCACGGTCATAAGCCCTGTGTACTTGTGTGTGTGTAGAAGTTCTATGACAACCTGTGCTATATCAGTGTCTGTATTAGCCATTAAGGTGAGGATTGGGAAGGAGGTGGCCGTGGCCTTAAGTTAGAAACCGTCCCGTTATTTGCCTGGAGTAGAAGTGGGAAACTACAGAAAACCACTTCCAGGATGGCTAAGGTGGGATTCGAACCCACATCAGGTTTTCCCCACGAGGTTTAGTGTTCCCCGTACCAGCCCCAGAGCAGCATCAAATTTCTTGGCAGGGCCACGAATCGAACCCGGACCTCCGGAGCGACACTTCGACTTATTATGATAATAGCCATGTCAGATTTTTGTAACTTTCTGCCATTACAGGTCACGTGGCACAACCTGCTGATTCGATCGTATTCTCTTTATGTATTGTATGTCTACCCCTTATTATTCCCGTTTTCCAACGGGGTCGGGGATGAGATGCGATGAAGTCTTTGTGGCGATGGTTTTTACGGCCGGATGCCCCTCCTGACGCCAACCTCATGAGAGGAGTTAATGAGAGATGAAATGAATGATGGTGAATGAAACTGGGCAAGGATGTGGAAGGAAGCGTTCGTGGCCTGTCGGAAGGTACCGTCCCAGCATTTGCCTGGGGTTGAAAATGGGAAACCACGGAAACCCATTTCAAGGACGGCCGACGGTGGGGCTCGAACCCACGCGTCTACCGAGTCAGCAGAGAGTTTGGCCCCATGACCTAATGCTGCGCTTTAGCCAGCGTAGCCACTACTGTCGGTTCGATCGTATTCTCTTTATAAATGAGCGAAATTCAACGTACTCTTCACAGGAATACATCGTAAGTTAATAAATGTAGCAATGTGTGGCTCAATATTGCATCCCCACCAAAATAGAGCACGGGCTGTCGTTCAAAGGAAAGTATGCGTACGGCTGGATTCGAAGCACCAATCTACCCGTTCTCACCCACCATGTCCAGCCAGAACTTGACCGGTTCAGCCACTATTACAGCGTGCACGTGTACTAGTTACAGTGGCCATCCCACCTCAAACGATATTATCGATGTCAAAGTCTTCAATCATGGTTTATGGTGTTAATTTAACTTTCTACTATTAATATCACGTAGCGTAACTATTAATTCGAACGTATTACCTGTATATGTGCTATTTCAAGGAGCAATAAGTCACATGGTAGTATTCGGCGCGGAAATCTTCATGGTCGTATTTTCCTTGCTAGACGCATGGCTCAATTACATTGCCGTCACACAGGGAGAGTGCAGAGCAATATCGACCATCGGGAGGAATGTAATGTTAGTTGGGTTTCGTAAAACTAAATAATAAGGGACTGGTGAACCACTCTGTATATGAAATAGACGGTTGATATTCCCAAGATTGCAGGAGGTTCTTCCTAAGAGCGACTCAGAGGGCCAGGAGCGGCAAGAAAAGGCTTGGCCACTGCCAGAGGGAAGATGACGAGAAAGGAGAGGACAGGCTTGCGGATGAAAGCAAAAGATTATGCAACAAAGGAACGAATCCAAGAAACAAATTTATTATAAAATACAACTGAATTTAAAACAATTAGTGAATTGTAACAGCGCAAAGAAAATAATTGAGTAAGGCTAAAGAACCCAAGAAGGGAGAACAAACCAGTCATGGAAATAAAAGATATTTTAAACTTGGAGTTAAGATTTTTATGCCAAAGAAGGGGTATGACTCTAACAAGAAATAATGCTAAGAGCATGACTAATAGAGCGAACAAAGGGATCACAGTCTTGCTTGCGCAAAAACAACCAAGAATTTGGACAAACAATTTGCATAAAAAACTAGCAAAGCAAGTTCCAACTCCAATCAACTATGTGCAATAAAGCAAGGAAATTATTGACTAATGAACCAAACGTTCAAACAATTGGCTTTAATTTTTAAGGCACAACAATATTTACGGGGAGATATTTCAAAGAGCATCCTCAGATGCTACAGAGAATGTAATAGATAAAGAATAGCTTCGCTACACACCGAGGATGGACCTAGAAATAGATAAAAAAAAGAGTACTAGACAAGGGCAGGGGGCCCCCGTGGCCACTTCAAGTAGCCACGCCACTGATAAAAAAAAAGTCCTCTCGGCACGCCGGAAGGCGGAGGTAGATTTCACCGGGCAAACTTGGGGATAGGCGAAAATAGGCAGAATATGCAGGTTTTCGTAGAAGGATCAGACCTCATCTATTGTCAGAAAGTATTTTACAATTGGAGCTTAATTAACTTTGTTTTTCCTCATTGTATACATATTTTACACATTTTATTGTCTTATGGGGACGGTAACCTTCTCGTCATTTGGGGTCCATTTTTAGCCTATTTTCAATTTTGAAAAAATAGGCTTATGAGATCACCTTTTGTCCGTGTGTGTGTGTGTGTGTGTCCCCTAATAACTTCTAAACGGCTGGAGCTATTTCAATGAAACTCGGTAAGTTCATAGCACTATTCCGGGCGACTCCGACCGTGCCCTTCCAATTTTTTTACGTCTCACCAATCCAACATGGCGGCTGTGCGAAATATTTCACCAGCATTCAATATCTCCGAAACTATTCCCGATATCACCCTGGAATTTATTACGGGGATAAAGGGAACTACTAGATGTTCACCTATGTGACTTTTGAAAAACTGGTAACTATAAAACCAACATGGCGGCCACGCGAATTTGCGACTTTTAAATAGACGTTTCTCTTGATTTAACCAACCAAACGCAATAACACTTGGTACAGTATATCTTTATACACATTGTAATGCACCGACTTCTAACTTCGTTCAATTGTTTACATAACCACAAGATGGCGGATGTACGAAATATTTCACCGGCATTCTATATCTCTGAAACTATTGGAGGTATCACCCAGAAATGTTGTATGGAGATAAAGGGCACTACTGCAAGATTATCTAAAAGACTTTCAAAAACCGGTTAACTACAAAACGAACATGGCGGCCAAGCGAATTTGAATGTTTTAAATTGACCTTTCTCGCAATTAAATGCTCCAAACGCAATGAACTCCGGTACAGGAAATGTTTATACACATTGTAATGCACTGGTATCTAATTTAGTTCAATTGCTTACATAACCACAAGATGGCGGCTGTGCGAATTTTAAAATTAAGTTTTTATTTCTTGTGTCGTAATCATGCGATCGAGGTGAAAGTTTGAATAATGAACCTACGCAATAATTGTCCTTTATTGGTACATGACTCTATGGCCTATACATTTAACAATCCTACGTGGTGATAATCCGAAATATTTAGACGGCTCTGAATATCTACGAATCTATTACAGCAATCAAACTGAATTTATTTATGATCATAGGGGCTATAAACATAAGTTCACCTATAGGACTTTAAATAACCTGGTGATCACAAATCCAACATGGCGGCGACGCGAAATATAAATATTCACATGGACGTTTCTCGCAATTTAACCATCCGAGTGCAGTGAAACTTGGTGCAGTAAATCCTTATACGAATGTTAATCCACTGGCATCTAATTTATTTCAATTGTTTCCATAACCACAAGATGGCAGCTGTGCGGAATTTTAAAATATCCTTGTTACTTCTTGTGTCCTAATCATGCGATTGAAGTTTGAATGCTACACGTACACTATAATCTTCATTTAACAGTACATAACTCTAGGACCTACATATATGAAATCCAACATGGCAACCATCCGAAATATTTAGTCGGTTCTCAATATCTACGAATATTACAACAATCAAACTGAATTTTTTTATGTTGATAGTGGCAACTAACACAAGTAGGATATATGAAAATAGGCCGTATAGTTCTTCACGGAACTACTTGTGGTCACACTGTCCTTATGCAAGGTTTCGACACTGGTGTGTAACTTTTATCTAACGGTCTGTTACTTCTTCACGCAAAATTTTATCTCCCGCAGAGATTTTGTTAGGTTCCTCAGTTTAGGGGCTGCGACAACGTGGTCATATAGCCCCGTGTACTTTGGGTGTGTGTATAATCTATCTGATAAACGGTGTTAATTGTTATGGTTGTAGTAGTCTGTAAGTCAGGTACGGACTGCAGACTGTCAATTTCAAAAAGTAGTTCCCAATTTAGCTACCAAATGCTACCGTCAACGACACCTAGCTGTGAACTCGACTACTAGATGCTACCACAACCAGCTAGTCGCAACGAACGTTGGAACTTCCCCTTCAAATGAAAGCATACTGAGGGAGTTAAGCGCTCTTAGAAAATCCGACGACTTCGGCCGGCTTTGAACCCGCGACCTTGGGCATAGAAGTTCAGCATGCTACCAGTTACGTCACTGAAGCCACTTCCCACAGAGTCAGATGGAAAACTGAATGTGATCTCGTGCAATGGCGTTGTCATGGCAACGTCTGATGGCTCTGATGGCAATTTCTTCTAATTCCGAAATAATTTTCCTCATCCCTTGGCGTAATGGTGGGTCATATCAAAAGTTCTTTCAGACAAAAGCTTTAGGTAATTATTACGGGAACATCTTCCATTTTGTATGGCTTTGATATTGTGCCTATTAAGAGAGATATAATTAATGTGTCCCGAAAAATCCACCTTTTCCCACCAAAGGGGTTGGAGCTATCAAAAAACTTTTCAAACAAACTTTTTCGGACTTATCTGGCCCATGGTATAAACTTTGAATAGATTCGATATTTCAAGTATTATAGAGGTATAGCGATATTTCAATTTTTCGAAAAAAGCCCCCCATTTTCACCCCTTTTGACCGATTGTGCCCATTAACGAACTCGTCCGAGATTTTATAGGGAAACATATTATGTAAAAAATTCAAAGTAATTGGTGCAAAACTGCGGTAGTTGTCGTGTCCACAAGAAAGTGATATATATATATAGGATGTATCTTAATTATACCGACAAAAATTCAGGGACGCTTTGCGTGTTCTTTAAAAGACCATGCGGCAATCGGATTGGCGGAGAAAATTTTTCCCTTCGAGAAAACGAGGTTACTTATTTACTTCCGGGCGCGTGATTCAAATTGACGGGCTCGCCGTATTTGCTGAGCCAGAGAGGAAGCCGAGGCAAACGAGGAAACTTGCGCATTTCCGCTAGCATATCTATGTCTCCTTCTATCACACTCGCTTCCCTTGCTTGAAGCATAGCAGTGGCCAGCGGCTTGCTCTCTGGTTCAGCAAATACGGCGTGTTCGTAGATTTGAATCGCGCGCCCGGAAGTAACAAAGTAACCTCATTTTCTCGAAAAGAAAAATTTTCTCCGCCAATCCGATTGCGGCATCGTCTTTTACAGAAAACGCAGAGCGTCCCTGATTTTTTCGTCGGTATAATTAAGATACACACTGTATATATACATTATACACACATCAAAAAAAGTTTTGCATCACCTCGGTTCCCAGATCTCCGGCATATAGACGTTGACTGTGTATATTGTATCCAAGATACAGTCCCTTTGACTGTTCATAGATGTCACTAAAACTGCTCAAAGATGTAAACAACCATGCATGAGCAGGGCCTATTAGACGGAGGGGGTACGACAGCCGATCAGTTCCAGTCATTCCACCAGGACGAAGGTACGCTGCTCATGTTGTCTGTAGTTCTACCATGCCTAGAAGGTCAATACCGCAGTTCGATCGCGTCCGCATTGTTACTTTGTGTCAAGAAGGGCTCTCAACAAGGGAAGTTTCCAGGCGTCTCAGAGTGAACCAAAGCGATGTTGTTCGGACATGGAGGAGGTACAGAGATACAGGAACTGTCGATGACAGGCCTCGCTCAGGCCGCCCAAGGGCTACTACTGTCGTGGATGACCGCTACTTACGGATTGCCGCTCGGAGGAACCCTGACAGCAATGCCACCATGTTGAATAATGCGTTTCGTTCAGCCACAGGACGTCGTGTTTCAACTCAAACTGTGCGCAATAGGCTGCATGATGCGCAACTTCACTCCCGACGTCCATGGCGAGGTCCAGCTTTGCAACCCCGACACCATGCAGCGCGGTACAGATGGGCCCAACAACATGCTGAATGGACCCCACGGAATTGGCATCACGTTCTCTTCACCGATGAGTGTCGCATATGCCTTCAACCAGACAATCGTCGGAGACGTGTTTGGAGGCACCCTGGTCAGGCTAAACGTCTTAGACACACTGTCCAGCGAGTGCAGCAAGGTGGTGGTTCCCTGATGTTTTGGGGGTGGCATTATGTGGGGCCGACGTATGCCACTGGTGGTCATGGAAGGCTCCGAAACGGCTTTACGATACCTGAATGACATCCTCCGACCCATAGTGCAACCATATCGGCAGAATATTGGAGAGGCATTTGTCTTCATGGACGACAATTCTCGACCTCATCGTGCACATCTTGTGAATGCGTTCCTTCAAGATAACGACATCGCTCGACTACAGTGGCCAGCATGTTCGCCAGACATGAACCCTATCGAACATGCCTGGGATATGTTGAAAAGGGCTGTTTATGGACGTCTTGACCCACCAACCACTCTGAGAGATTTACGCCGAATTGTCGTTGAGGAGTGGGACAATTTGGACCAACAGTGTCTTGATGAACTTGTGCATAGTAATCCACGACGAATACAGGCATGCATCAATGCAAAAGGACGTGCTACTGGGTATTAGAGGTAGTGGTGTGTACTGCAATCTGGACCACAAATGCTGAAAGTCTAGCTGTATGATGGTACAACATGCAATGTGTGGCTCTCATGAGCAATAAAACGAGCTGAAATGTTATTTGTGTTGATCTCTATTCCCTTTGTATTTAAAGGTTCCAGAACTCTTGGAACCGAGGTGATGCAAAACTTTTTTTGATGTGTGTATATAAACTTTTGAACTGATGGTGGTTTTGGGGTCTAGGGAATGCGAAACGCGAAGATATGTTGACATATTCTGGAAGTCGAAACGAGGTACTGCGCTCGAAATCATGTCTAGTTGAGAGAAGAAGACAGGATGAGGTACGAACTGAGGACCACCTCAGAAGAATGGCATATTTAAAATTTGGAATTATGGATATAATTTGCAGTCTGGATGGAAGATCATGATTAAATAAGCAGTTGGAAAAATTTTCGCCTCCAGAAATATTTTTATTTCGAGGAATAATGGAAATTTTATGACTTGGTAATTTTAACCAAGTATAAATGATTGGAGGGCAGTCCTGGAAATGTACACTTTAGTCGATGATAATAGCGAGAATCCAGAGGGAGAGGAAGCAAGGTCGACCTGAGGACAGACACACGCCAGGTCTAGAGTGGGGGAACAGACGTGTGTCGAGCGCGCCAGAATTAGCTAATGACCAATGAGAGAACAGTTTGAATACTAAGGAATGGATAAATATTAAAATCATTACTTTAATATTTTATGAGAGTGTTACATATTGAATTCACCAGCAGAGAAAAAGATATTTAACTGGCAAGACGGATATTGAATTAAATGGCTGAGACAGAAGTTATGTATAAATCAGTCAATTTTCATAGCGGTTGGAGGCTAGTTGACCAGATTTGCGGGGGAAATCTGATCGACGAGGCTAGCAGACGCCAAGAGACGAGGCTCTTTCTATTTGGACAGTCGAGGAGGCAAGACGTTATAATTTTTACTCTTCGAGAAGTATACAGACAAAGGTCTTTGTGAACCTGGGACTTCAAGATGAAGCAACAAGCTATCGAACTGGAAAAATAAGCATCATTAGTTAACAGCATTAAGAAGAACTTTTTTTTACTGCATTTGAAGAAGAAATATACGTCGTGATCTGGTATTTGAAAGTTTCAAAGTGAAACATCGAACCCGTAACTACACAGGAAGAAAGTCAGAAGAAGTGAGACTTTATCTAGTAAGAATTTCATCAATCTACACAAGAATGTGTAAGGAAACAGTCGGAGGGGAGAAAATACGACTTCACTTCATTTAGCAGTGAGGAGAATGTTCTAACTTCATTATGTTGGGAACGTAAAGCTATGCTATCTAGCGAAATCCAGAAATGACCAGATAACATAGCAATATGAGCAGCGAGCAGCAGAACACCGCAGTTTTCGCTTACATAACGCTACAAGCTACTACCAAAGAAATTCACACTATGGAGGTGATTTCTTATGTTGCAAAGAACACTGCAAGCTACCGACTTCAATGAACATCGAGATCTAAGAAGAGACGAGCGGGATTCGAGATGGAGAAAGTGGAGAATCTGGAGCTGGAGAGCGCCAACCACCAAGAGCTGCGAGGGGGTCGGGTCATCGCCAAGGACGGGGGAGCAAGCAGGCAGGCGAGTTTCCAGCTGGGAACCGGTTTGGAGTCAACATCCCAGGGCATTCACCTGCAGCGAAGTCCAGACATAGCAGAGATGACATAACGTAACAAGTCCGCGGGGGCGTGCCGCATACCAGAGACGAGGGAGGAATTCCATGGACAGAAACATAATCAGGTCTGTCACCAGCGATCTCAGGGTGAAGGTAGACCAGTGCAATTTTACACACATCAGTAGTTAGTTATTTCATTCCAGCAACACTCTCCACTATCATTTCATTTCATCTGTCATTCATTTAATCATTGCCCCAGAGGAGTGCGTCAGGCTTCGGCAGCCGGCACAATTCATATCCTCGCCGCTAGTTCGGGGCTTCATTCATTCCATTCCTGACCCGGTCGGAGACTGGAAGCAGGCTGTGGATTTTCATTTCAGTAGTTAGTTCTTGTACACTTTATTCCAGAATTTCGACCAACATATTTGCATTTATAACCCATGCTATTGTATTGTCTTGAAAGTTTTTAGTAATTTCTATAGTTATTTTCATACGTTACTCGGACGTATTTTGAAGGCTTGTTCGATGATCTTAGACATCGTTAGTATTTTCACTGTCATTTTAGAACGTTACAGTTAATTTCGTTGCGATTGCTCACGTATATTCCGTTAGATTTGTTGTAACATCGGAGAACGACCATATTTGTTATTATGGAACATGAGAGGAGAAGCGTCAATTTGTTGTAACATCGGAGAACGACCATATATGTATTGGAACATGAGAGGAGAAGCGTAAATTTGTGATAAATAAATAGTGTATCAGAGAAAGAGAACAGTCATGTGTTTGACAAACATGAATAGTTTATAACGTAATATCAGAGAAAGGAAGGACATGAGAATCCTATAATAAAGAGTTTATTCATCTCAGAAACGAAAACACTATGTATAAAACGAAATTGTTAATAGGAGTATTCAATATTGGCATTGAAAGAACTCCAGTATGAAAGGGAGATAATGACATTGTAAAACCCAGAAGCTTTGTTGCACGAAAAGGGACAGTATGCGATAGTTGAAGGCATAACTAAATAAGAAAAGCTATTATAGAATGTTATGAATGTATATTTGTTTTAAATGATAATGTGAAATGGAAGGAAGGATATTGGCATCTATTGTTAACAGAAACGTGAGGAAAGGTAATTGTTATTTACATAACAGACGCAAGCAGACTTAAAATTCAGATTTAAGCGAGAAATTGCAACAAGGAAGTAATTGAAGCAGAGAAGGAAGTATGAGATGAGTTATGGTAGTAAGAATTGTGGAGAGATTGTGCGATAAAAATATGAGATAGCGAATTCAAGTGGAAAGGGTTTAAACATAGCACGGAAATGTATAATCGATAGAGGATTTTGTAGAAGGAGGAGTAGTGTATTCATGAAAGATATTGCATTTGTGATTTCTAGTAGGAATACAGAATATCATACTTTGATGAAAGTAGTTGGTATGGAACTGTAGAAGTTTTGTAAAAGTGCTAAAGAAGAAATATTAATGAGATGCAATTATATTCATGGAGGCGCAAGAGAGACGCGATGATATGAAATGAGAGACTGAGAATTTGAATGGAAAGGTTTTGAAATATTTTGTGCTGATTAAGAGAAACCGTATTTTGTATTTTGAGAAGATGAGAGTGTGGGAAGTGAGGGTTAATGCCACACACACTAGATATTTGGTTTGAGAGCTTATCTGAATAATCATGCGTTGCAAGTTTGTATAATTATTACCTTATTGGATACCGGAGTTGTACACTTACAGTAAGTGATGAGATATTAACTTTATTGTATGTGTCCATGATTCACATGGAATTGACGCATAAATACCTATAATGACCAGTTTTATTGTGTGAGATACGGAGAAAAGTTGTGAAATGAACTCTAGTAAATTGGAGAGAGATACTATGAAATCGTGCGGTTCGCGATCATGTAAATAAATGTAAATATTTTATTATCATTATTATTAACCATTTTTAACAGCATTTGGAAACTTGACATTATATTTAAAGGACTTTAACGGATGTATTACGTAGGGAGTATGTCTGTTATTTTGGAACGTTAAAGTATAATTTTAGTGAACAGGTAGGACAGATATTAGTGTCCTGAATTTAAATAATGTGTGATTAAAAATATCTTGGAGCAAGATATATTTTTCATATGTGAAATAATGCAGGAGAGACACTTGTTAAACGCATCAAGCCTAAATGAGGCGTAGATATTTCATTTTAAACAAGAACACTTTAATATTGCTGACCAAGATGTAAATAAGTACAGATTAGGACCATAGAGTGGGCCACTTTAATGAAATAATTTATTTATCTTTTGTTATTTCCGATTTCTTTTGGGGAAACAGGGGATTGTATAGGGTTACATGATCATATTGTTATAATTTCACCACATCATAGGAAAAGGACGTACAATAAAGAGGACTGTGAATATTTTTCTTTATTTTCTTGTAGAGGTGCACCAATCGCCATTTTACATGTTTTCCTTGCCTTTTTAATGTGTGTATTCGCTTGGGATGTGCGAGTGTTTGATTTGTCTTTTATATTGTCTATTTCTTTGAATTACATGTTACACCACTTTTCTTACAACTGATTTTAATCATTTCTAAGTGTTGTAACCTGCTTATGTTTACCCGAAGTCCTCACGTGGTACATGGGAGCAGTGTTGAGTATATTTTGATGTCATAAACCAGAACGCCTTGAGGCCTGTTTAGTGCTAACACTGTCTTCATGTTCACTCACTGTGTGGACGCCTGTTCATTCAAGGTGAACAGACGGTCGCAATATATTAATCTGACTTTTCAAACAGGTCACTACACCACCGCTATGTTTCAACTAGTTACTAAGATTTCTATGGATCAACAGGTGCTTCCTCAAAGAGCGTTTTACAATAAAACCTTCTCCGCATATAGCACAGGAATATGGCTTGTTACCACTATGGATCAACATGTGCGAGTTCAAATTACCTTTCTGAGCAAAGCTCGCTCCGCATGTACCACATGAATGCGGTCTTGTACCATTATGGATCAACATATGTTTCTTCAAATCAGCTTTACGAAGAAAGTTTGCTCCGCATATAACACATGAATGTGGCTTTACACCAGTATGTATCAACAGGTGTTTTTTCAAAGCGTTATTTTTCACAAACTTTTTACCACATATAGCACAGGCATGAGGTCTCGTTCCAAAATGGAACAGGATGTGTGTCTTCAAATCTCCTTTTAACTTGAATTTTAATCCACATGTACTACATGAGAAAGGCTTTAGATCAGAATGGACCAACAGATGATTTTTCAACGTACCAAGGAGTTTAAACTTTGAACCACATATACTACATAAGTACGGCCTAACACCACTATGGCTTAGCGTATGGTTCCTCAAAGTTCCCTTCTCATAAAACTTGGCACCGCATATCGCACAAGAGAACGGTCGTAGACCACTATGGGTCATTATGTGCCTCTTTAAATTTCCCTTTTCAAGGAAGTTTTCTCCGCATGTATCACAAGAAAGAGGCTTTAAACCACTATGCAGCAGCATGTGATTGTTCAATGTACGTTTTTCAGTGAATTTTCCACCGCATATCGCACAGGAATGTGGTTTTAAACCAGAATGGATGGACATGTGTGTATTCAAAGTACTTTTCTGAGTAAACTTTGCTCCGCACTTACTACAAGAATGAGCTTTCAGACCAGTATGGATGAGCTGGTGTTGCTTCAGACCTCCCTTTTGCTTAAAGGTCGCTCCGCATATATCACAGGAATGGGTTTTTAATCCTTTATGTACTAAGTTATGCTTCTTTAAACTGGATTTTTCATTGAAGTTTTCGAGGCATGTACCAGAGGAAAGTGGCATCAAATCATTATGGATCCGCACATGTTTCATCAAATCACCTTTTTGGTCAAAGTTAGCTCCACAGGTTTTGCATATATATGGCATCATACCCCTTTGAGTTGACATTTGAAGATTTATGTTACGATTTACATAGAGTGAAGCGCGGAATGAATCTCCTCCTGGTGTGTTCTCCGATCTGTGGAAGAGAGGTTGATTGTGTGGACATTTTCTAATGCTATCACTAAGTAAATATACTCTATCATTGTAATGTCAAAAATTTGAAAACACTGTCAACTCTGGATAAGTATAATACTCTTCTGTATCTAAAATATTCTATACATATATATATGATTTTATTAAACAATAACTCGTAAACATATACTTAAAGCCAAATTATAATGCTTCTGATGATCGAAACTACTTATCCACCGGGATTCATTAACCTCATGTAATTTGCTTCGGGTTTAGGGAATAAACACCCATTAAAATTTGGGAACAATCGTGTTGACCGACTGAAAAGCATTTCATTTCGCCATGTTAGGTGATCAAGAGAAAAGGAATAATACCTTTGAAGGGATTTATTTAGTCAAAACGTAGCTAGAGGAATTCCAGCACTTCCATCACTATGCAAGTTCTCCTCAAAAACAGGAACTGTGCTCCTTTGTAATCTTTAATGAGGTGGTGATCGTGCTGCCAATATTCATTATACAGATAATATTTATACTTCAATGTGCTTTCAACAGTCGGCATAGTCTCTCACCGTCTCGATTAAGAGGATAAATAAAAATTGAGTGCTGATTTATATCTTAAGTATTAGCATTAATTTTTTATTTCTCTCAATGAAGTGGAATGTTGTCATTCACATGCATTGTCTGTATCGAATTGTAATGACGGATAACGTTTGAAAAGAAAGGACAGTTCGAGAACATCACAACAATATTATTGAAACGGAAAAACTAAACACGAAGTAACTAGCGATGGGTTTGCTCGTCTGTGACAGAAATTAATTCGCATTTATTTTGCTGCATAACGGCCATATTGTATTGTTGGAATATACAGCCCACATAATTTTGTAAACATATGGATTATCATATTACACTATCGAAATCCTCACGGATATCAAGGGCTACACTGACTGTGTGGAGATGATTGATTAACCTGGACTTTAAAGCACATAGTACATATAGAGCGGTCTGTTATAATGTACAGAAGTGGATAACCCTTTAAAAACCACAATACACAGCGCACACTCATCCAACTCTCGGCATACCAATGCATGCCTCCCCACTAGCGTTTCAAATTTAACTGGCACGGTTTATTCTGAACTTTAAATTTTCTCAAAAGAATGTCTTAATCCTCTTCCCAGATGTATAAGGTGCGTTCAAAAAGTAACGAGCCGGAGGCTGTAATGCGCAAACCGGTGACGACATCGGCTAATCGTGGCGTGTGTAACGAGGTGTGTTTCCGACCAAGCGTGGAAGGTCACAGCCCGTCGTTAGAGGGCACACGTGCATGTCACGTGACGATACAAAGCAAGCAGCAGCATGCATCAATCGTCCAACGCTGACAGTCTTATTGCAAACAGTGACATGGAGGCGTCAAACGAATAGCAAAGAGGTGTTGTTTGGTTTCTGATAGCGGAAGGAGTTGGTGGAACGGACATTCATCGGCGAATGTCACAAGTGTACGGCGAACACTGCATGTCCCCTGCAAGGGTCAAGGCATGGCACAAGCGCTTCAGGAAAGGACGAATGCCGTTAGCCGATGATGCCAGGTCTGTGGCACCCCCCTGCATTACCGATGACAACGTCCAGCTGGTAGATGCACTCAGTACCCAGAACCGCCGAGTGACAGTGAACGCCATAGCCGCCGTGGTCGGATTGAGCGTCGGAAGTGTGCACACCATCATGAAGGAACGACTGTACTTGGGGAAAGTGTGTGCCCAATGGGTGCCCCACAGTCTTCAACCACATCAGGAAGCATGTCGAATGGCCTAGTGTCTTATCTTGGTTGGACGATTGATGCCTGCTGCTGCTTGCTTGCTTGCTTGCTTGCTTGCTTGCTTGCTTGCTTTGTATCGTCACGTGACGTGCACGCGTGCCCTCTAGCGACGGGCTATGACCTTCCACGCTTTGGTCAGAACCACACCTCGTTAAACACGCCACGATTAGCCGATGTCGTTACCGGTTTGCGCATTACAGCCTCCGGCTCATTACTTTTTGAACGCACCTTATAGTATTTAAAAATTCTCGACCTGTACTGGCAATCGAATTAGTTCACAATATGTATATAATATTTCCAAAATAATTGCTGGTACCAAAAGTATGAAAATACCAGTTCCGGGCCTCTATAGACAATTGATGTGTGCAAATACACGTTGTGTGCGTCACGATTCATCATTTATTATTTTCTTTAAGAAATGACGTAGCCACTACACTTAAACTTCATCAGTCATGCTTTTTATCCTTGCGCCGCAGAGTGAAGTGATCGCTTAGTTGTGATTTTGTTTCTATGTGGAAGCCAAAGGTTGAAGAGTTGACCTGGTATACATGTTTTGTGGTGACGACATCGAATGGAGTTGTTCACATCCCGATGCTTTGGTTTTAATGTAATCTAATCCTTCATTTATTGGGTGATGCTGTGGTGATGGAATTTAAATTCAACTAACCGCTTACTGAATGAGCAAAATGGTAAACAATTCAATTAGCCACAGGAGAGCCAGTGAGACGGTAAGGGCACAATCCAACCTCATGGCCTTTATAAAATACACCGCCAGTCAGTAGCCATTTTGCAAGTACCGTATATGCGTATGATTGAAAGTAATATAGCGTCATGTTGTAAAGTGAAATTAAGTTGTAGTACTATGTTACGTTATTTTAAGGGAACTGTGAGTGATGAATATTTATACTATGCCAACGAGAAGAATGGACTAGTAGATTAGCGAAATTGTACACAATTCTCTAATACCAACATATATAACGGTATGTCAATTACGGTCTACCTTTATTATGAAACAGCAGGAAAGTGTAGTTTAACCCTATGTAGTGAGCAAGCCTCGTGCTATGACCGTTAGATGGCGTGCAGTATTCTATTTGTCTTTCCTGATAATTACATATATCGATCTGAAAGCAAGCAATCGAAAATGATCAAAACGAGTATCGATCGTTGTTCTTTGTTGAAGGCTAATTATTACCAGGAAGAATCTCAACGAGGAAGGAGGGATTGCTAAAATGGTTTTTGTAACGGGAACTAAGGTATGCTACGGGCTTCCTAATACCCATTCTTGATTTTGACACATTCTGATCAAGGAAATAATTGAAAAAGACCGTCGTTGGAAATGTTTAATCATATTTTTTTAATTTTAATTGTTACATAATGAAACCCCTATGATTTGCAAAATAGCCTGCGGAATGGTATGTAAGAATGTATCGCAAGAGGAAACTGCAAGTATTATGAAGGTAACTTATATTTGGCCGTGGTCAGCTAGTGGGTTATGCGATGTCATTGTCGTTATTACTTTGACTTATTTCTGATATTGCTCTTGAATTGCACTCACATGACTTGATGTTTGGTGTGTTAGGTTTATAAGCTTAATGAAGATAGCTGACTACAGATTATGTCAGAAATGTCTCGGCGACCATCTTCAGAAGTGAACTTTGGGGAATTTTATAATGTCGGTTCAACCAAGCTGAGTTGAATGCAGACCTTCAATCAACCGTGGAACCAGGATTATTTTATTTAAATAATTTCTTAGAAGTAAACGCATAATATATTCCAGTAGTGTGTCCCTTATGGATGCTGTTTAATATGCATCGTCGTTGTTGATTATCTTATATTTAATAACTTCAGTTGCCATGAAACCCCCTAGGGCATTGTTAGTGCCAATTTGCTTTTGTTTCAACAATATCTTCGTGTTTCAACTTATTATATGAGACAATCCATGTTGCTTGTATAGAGAGTAGACGTATTTAATGATCGGTCTTAACTAATTGATGATTTAAATATTGACTTGAATTAATTAACCCTCGTGTTAATGTGTTTGGTGCAAAGCAATTTCGTGTAACGACGTAGGTAATTATCGTTTGAAATGTAATTGTTTTATTACGTAATTCATTTATCTGATTGATATCCTTCTGATATAGGCTATCTTAATTGGTATTAAATCTAATGAACTTGATTTTCTCCTAACTTCGTTGCATCCCTTGGTATCCTTTTATTTACTCATTCTTGAAATTTAATTTTTTGTTATTTTATTCATTGGGGATTATCTATATTTTCACTCTTGTGTTCTTCTTAAGATTAAATTATTTTATAAATGTAGAAAATATGTTCTTAAATTGAGTGATATTATATTTAAAACTAGATCCATTCCTGGTGTTATTATTGAACATTTAGTTATATTTTACGATAGGATTTCCTGGGTATGAGAGTCTAGCCCTTCTGCTCCACAAATATTGTTGTCATTACATCTTCTTGTGGGTTGTACGCCGCAGCTACTGGTAGCAATTGAGCGTGGTTTCATCCACATAAATTCTAAATCATCCCAAGGCAAAGGGTGGTGACCTTTGATAAAGATAAGGTCAGACTGACTCTACGTTAGGTATTGTTGATTTCTCTAATTTTGACGTGATTGTTTAATATTTACTGCTCGATGGATACATGGAATTGAATGTTTGCGGAAGGAAGAAGCTAAATATGAATTTATTATAGGAGAAGGTGTCCAATCTGGTTGCTTACGTACGAACCGTGTATGATTACAGTATGTGCAGTACGTTCCTATTAACGTCTCCGGTCTGAAGGAGGAACTCAGCAGGGGTAAGAAACCATTTCGATTCCAGCATGCAGTGGATTAGTGAATGGACACTAAAAGCTTGTCCTGAGTCGAGCTCCTTCCTGGACCCTACAAGAACATCCGCTCCAGGTTCCGATCTGCCTAGGAGGGCTTGGGCAACTCTCAATAGGATTCGGACAAACCACGGAGTATGCAATGGAACTTTGTTCAAATGGGGAAGAATTTTGTCTCCTCAGTGTGATTGTGGTGCTCCTAATCAAACCATCCAACACATTACAACTGACTGTCCTCTGAGGGCATATGGAGGGGACTGGATCGACTTCCTGTTGGCGACACCTGACGTGGTCCAATGGATAGACTCAATAGACCTGAGACTGTAATAATAGTGTAAACAGTAAAAATAATGTACAGTAGATTCTAAAGTGATTTTCTTTGTAACTTACTCTGAAATCTTGTATTGCCAAACGATAAATAAATAAGCAGTCCAGTGATTTTACGTCAAAAGGAGGCCGAAGGTGGAAATAATGAATGTAATACTAATTTTTTGCACAGTGGTCCTATTTGAAATGCTTTACAACATAACTAAATTCCCCAACTTTCCTATGTCGGCTTCCTTGAATTCCAGGCCCTGGCACTCATGGAGTCCTAGAAAAGTATATGCTCTCACTGGAATTGGCAGTTAATACGAACGGTTGAACCAAAATCGACCGGTGATTTCCCAAATTAAAGAAGAAGGATAGAGCTACATCGCGAAGTAGTTCAAGTGCATATCATATTATACCCAGCGCCACGCGATGCGCCAAACGGCGGGAAATGTTTAAAAAAGTTCACATTTGCGTGTCCATGCTTATGTTAGTGTTTGGCTAACACAGGATTTGAATGGGCTTGTACTGGCTTGTGTTAAGTGGGCGCTATTTATACTAGACACGGTTCATAGTGGGCGCGAATTGTACTAACACAGGATTTGAGAGGGCGCGAAATTTACAAACCTGTGATTTGAGTAAAAGCGATTACTACTGGAAGCGGTTCTTAATGTGTGCAAATTGTACAACACAGTATTTGAATGGGCTTGATGAGACTTTTGTAAAGTGGGCGACACTGTTTATAGTGGGTGCGAATTGAACTAAGTCATGATTTGAGTGGGCGCGAATTGTACTAACCTGTGATTTGAGTAATAGTGATTAGTACTGGGCGCTATTTATACTGAACATGATTAGTAGGCCCAATTTTTCTGCTGAACGCTACGTGAGCCAACGCGAGTTGTACTGACTTGCGATGACTCGGATGCAATTTGTACCAACTTGTGATTCAAGTTAACGAAATTTGTACCAACTTGTGAATTGTATGATCATGATTTATAGGACAGTAGTTGAGGGCTCTATACTCACACAGACAATTTCTAGACTGGAAGCGATTTTCACTTATTGTTCAGTGTATATTATTTTTAATTAGAGGGATTTGTATTGGGAACGTTTTACAGACCACAGGTTGAATCCTCAAAAGTAGACCAGAAGGTTTAGCAACTTTAAAAAAATTGTGTACTGACATAACAGACAACACACGAGGGCGGAAGGAAATTATAGTTTTACCTTGACAACATGTCAACCGGAGACGAACTTGGAGATACTTTTATGGTTAACACTTTTTACTCTAGATGAATGTCACGAGCACCTCCTTCCCGGATCACACCTCACCTAAGTGATGCTACTGCAGAGCGATGATGCTTACATGGGTAGATAGTATAGCACAATAATAGCTTTAAAGAGGAGTGGGAGAGGAGCGATGTTTGTGGTAACTGCCAGCAAAGACAAGAGACAGGTTGGTAGGACACACACTAAGGCAGCCAGGAATAACAAACTTTGTTATGTAAGGAAAGGGTAGAGGACAAGAATTGTAGTGATAGATGAAGGTTGGAATACATTAAGTATGTTAAGACTAGGAGTGGGATGGAGGTAGGAGGAGGAGGAGTTAGGAGGCAATCATGGCCTTACTAAAACACTGTCGCTGATAACTGTAGGTTCATACAATACGCGCTCACACAGTAACAGTATATCCCTTAGTATTTAGACCGAACTTACTATATGGAAGTAAAAACTGTCCATACTTATGATATCTAATATGGAGGCTTAGGGTGACTAATATAAGTAACTTAGATAAAACAAATGGATGGGAGCAATGACAAGAGGGTATACATAAAAAAATGCAATCAAGTCCATGTTGAAAATTAACACATTACATAAGCCTGTTTATGTCAACCGACTTACATATTGGTAAACCTGTGGAAAAACAGGCTAAGGGGGTATTACCAGTGTTAAAAGAGTTTAACTGTACAGGGTTGAAGCCTCCGTGTGGCTTAGGCGGCAGCACGCCGGCCTCTCACCGCTGGGTCCGTGGTTCAAATCCTGGTCACTCCATGTGAGATCTGTGCTGGACAAAACGGAGGCAGACAGGTTTTTCTCCGGGTACTCCGGTTTTCCCTGTCAAAATTTCATTCCAGCAACACTCTCCACTATCATTTCATTTCATCTGTCATTCATTTAATCATTGCCCCAGAGGAGTGCGTCAGGCCTCGGCAGCCGGCACCGTTCATATCCTTGCCGCTAGGTGGGGGCTTCATTCATTCCATTCCTGATCCGGTCGGAGACTGGAAGCAGGCTGTGGATTTTCATTTTTTCAACTGTACAGGGTAAGAAAGGTAAAGTTATGCCTAAGAGGTTATAGCTAGATTTAGAAATTAACTATCTGTATGCGAAAAAAAGTTTAAACTAAATAGGCCCCCGTACTATCTGTTAACATTGGTGAATATAGTCGCTATTCTCCGATAGTGCTATCCAGTGTCACACGACAGGTTTGTACATGTACTATTACACCGTGATCTTAAAGAACTCCAGGTTTATTTACCATAACCCAGGGAAATTTGTGAAAACATAATTCATTTTATGTAATTTACATGTAAATTTAAGGTATTCAAATGTATGGATCAAATAACCTGTGTTATTATAGTCCATAGTTACAATGAAATGAAAATCCACAGCCTGCTTCCAGTCTCCGACCGGGTCAGGAATGGAATGAATGAAGCCCCCATCTAGCGGCGAGGATATGAACAGTGCCGGCTGCCGAGGCCTGACGCACTCCTCTGGGGCAATGATTAAATGAATGACAGATGAAATGAAATGATAGTGGAGAGTGTTGCTGGAATGAAATGTTGACAGGGAAAACCGGAGTACCCGGAGAAAAACCTGTCTGCCTCCGTTTTGTCCAGCACAGATCTCACATGGAGTGGCCGGGATTTGAACCACGGACCCAGTGGTGAGAGGCCGGCGTGCTGCCGCCTAAGCCACGGAGGCTTCCCATAGTTAAAATAAAATTTAATAAATAAGGCTATATTATCTTAGTAATTAGTTGGTGTCGTATGTAGCTATAAAAACAATAAGAAACACCCTAGGTCTCGGATATCCCGATACGGTTGGGGATCGGAAGAAAACAATGGTTGGACCAAAATAGGTCAACAGAAAACATAACAAACTAGTAGTTTCGATAAGAACTAACGACTATTTTCATATATCCTACTTATGTTAATTGCCACTATCAACATACAAAATTTCAGTTTGATTGCTGTAATAGATTCGTAGATATTGAGAACCGTCTAAATATTTCGGATGGTCGCCATGTTGCATCTTTATAAATGTACGTCTTAATGTACTATTAATAAATATTTATTGCAGCCAAGTGGCCATAATGGACAGTTATAAGGTGTGCTTACAAATAATTATTACAAGTAGATTAATCTTTACTGTATTCAACTATGCACTTTGTCCGTTTGCTGCATGATGTGATGTGGTATTTGTCGCATGGGTTTTTGCACATATGCAATCTTCATTCGGTTCATGGTATTTAACATTATTACAGATCTTGTGGTGGAAACCGTGGATGGCGAGTCTTGTTACCACATGTCTCATCTCCTGGTTCTCGTTTGTCCATCTTCTGTCCACCATTGCTTCTGTTGCGTAGAATTCAAGCGGGATTTCGTTCTGCTTCTGATGTCTTATCTCAAGAAGATTCTTCATATTCTTAGTAGATGGCAGTTGTAGTCTTAATCCGAGATCTTCGATGTAGTATGTTTCTTTTGTAAGGACATATACCAGCCTGGACTGGGACGTTCTTGCAATTCCTAGCATCCTTTACTTTTTCAATTATGATTAGGTCTGTCATGGATAGCCTTTCCCATATCAGTTCTAGACCATATGTAATGACGGGGGTTATTTTGGCGTGGAAGAGAATCATTGCTGTTTGTAGAGATAGTTTGGTAAAATTGTTCAAATCGTACATACCTCTAATGGCAGCTGCTGCCCGTTCCTTTATATGTAGTGTAAAGGATTGGCACGTTGTCTGTAGGGTGAGGCCGAGGTATTTGTAAGAATTGACTGTCTCAAGTTCAGTCTATCCCAGGATTTTTTTTTTTTCGGCGGGTAGTTTTCCTCCTTTTCGGAAGGCCATATACACAGTCTTCTTTTAATTTAAACAGAGCTCATTTTCCTCCGCCCAGTCCTGCAAATTGTTGAGCACTTTTTGTAGCTCCTGCCTGTTTGTAGACCCCAGAACCATGTCATCTGCGTACAGGTAAAGGGATACTGATTTTGAGTTTTCAATAGTCCGAATAATATCCGCTGTCGCAACGTTGAACAGAGTGGGACTCAGTGGGTCGCCTTGTAGTACTCCGTTGGTTTGGGTGATCTCTCTTGAGGTTGATATCCCATCGTGTATCACTACTTTGTTGAAAGCCAGGATGTTTTTTTATCATACACGTGATTTCGGATTTTTCATCCATCATTTGCTCCAGTTTTATAAAGCCAGGATTTTTTTTTATCATACACGTGATTTCGGATTTTACATCCATCATTTGCTCCAGTTTTATAAAGCCAGGATGTTTTTTATCATACACGTGATTTCGGATTATTCATCCATCATTTGCTCCAGTTTTATAATGAGCTTCGATCTGTTTAGTAGGTCGAAGGCATTCGAGAAGTCGACAAATATTGCATGGAAAATTCCTTTAGGGTGTCTTAAGCGCTTGTTCTATGTCATTCAGTAGATTGTTGATAGCTTGCAGGGTGGACCTTCCTTTCCTGACCCCGAATTGTTGATCGGGAATCACTTGATCGACTGTCGGGGTGAGCCTATTGAGCAGAATGTTTGAAAATACTTCGAATATGTTGTTCTCTAGAGCGCTTCCTCGGTATGAGTTTGGGTCGTTGTCTTCTCCTTTGCCTTTATGTAGAACCTTAATGATGGATTTTCTCCATTCGTCGGGTATTTCCCCTGTTGTTAGGCATCTGTTAAACAGATCTGACCATAGTTCACTTAGAATTTCGGCCGAGACTTTCAGGATCTCATTGGAGATGCCGTCTGGGCCTGACGCTTTCTTTTTTTTTTTTTTTTGTCTTGCTGATTGTCGCAATTACTTCTTCCGATGGGATGGGGGTGCCGAATTCTACGCTTGTGTGATATGTTGCGTTATACGCCGCTTGTGACTGAGTTAGGTTCAGTACTTGTGAAAAGTGATTTTCCCATATGTCCATCTGAATTTGGCAAGATTTCCTCGTAGTCTTTCTTCTGATGGCTATGAAGGTGTCTTTTAGTGCTTCTTCGGCCTCCATTAAGGCTTGTTTTTCTATGTGTTGAGCCTTTTCTTTTCCAGGAGAGTTTTATATTCCTTTCTTTGTGCTGCATATTCTTCTAGAAGACGTCGCCTCCGTAGCGTAGCGGTCAGCATGGTTAGCTGCCGCCCCGGAGGTCCAGGGTTCGATTCCCGGCTCTGCCACGAAATTTGAAAAAGTGGTATGAGGACTGGAACGGGGTCGACTCAGCCTCGGGTGGCCCAAATGAGTAGAGGGGGTTCGATTCCCACCTCAGCCATCCTCGAAGTGGTTTTCCGTGGTTTCCCACTTCGTCTTCGGGCAAATTCTGGGATGGTTCCTACTGTAAGGCCACGGCCGCCTCCTTTCCACTTCCTTGCCTAACCGTCCCATGCTTCCCATCCCTTCATCAGGCCCCCTGTTCGCTTTGCAGGTGAGGCCGCCTGGGCGTAGTGCTGGTCACACACCCCAGTTGTATCCCTGACTCAGAGTCTCAAGCTCCAGGACACTGCCCTCAGTGGCGGTAGAGGTGGGATCCCTCGCTTAGTCCGTGGGAAAAGCCAACCCTGGAAGGTAAAACGATAGTGTGTGTGATTCTTCTAGGAGAACTTTTGTGTTGTGGAGTTTGGCCATGTGTAGTTTTAGTAGGACTTCGTTTCTAAGTGTGTAGCATTCCGTATCAAACCATGATTTAGCTTCTTCTTTGGTTGATTGGGAATGTTGATGCTCGTATGGCCTCCTGAATTGTTGTCAGGGCTTGGTTGAGATTGTTTTCGTTAAGGCATTGTTTCGTTGCCTCCATTGCTTGTGCGTTGTTGCTTAGGGCATTTGCGTCAATCTTCCTGGAGCTCTTGTGGGTTAGTAGGTTCAGTATTTCCTCTTCAGTATTTCCGAGTATAATATAGGTCCTGATAGGTATATGTTTTGTCAGTGGGGTGCAGGATGACTTCTAGAGTCCCTGTTGGTTTTTGATGGAGATGTTGCTTCCTCTGTAAAAAAATCTAGGTCGATGGTACTTGTGCAATTGTGGGCTATGCATGTCATTTCATTCGCTTTGTTTATAAGAGAGTAGCCTTCTTCTTGTAACATATCCAACATAGCTCTTGTTTTGTTATCGGGCTTGTCTATTCACCAGTTAAAATCTCCTGCCAGGATGACGTTTGTGTCTGTCTTTGTTCGCCCCTGCTATTATTTCTATTGTGTCTTCTAGGGAAGATCCGAATGTGATATACATACCTATTATTGTTAGGTATGGGGTTTTCATTATTACTAGGTTCTCTTCCTTTATCGAGTCTTCAATTTTCCCTTTGGATGGTTTGAAAATTATGGAGACACCTCCCTCTGGTGTGCCTCTTGCTTTTGTCTTGGCGACAGAGTGAATTGCGTAGTGGCTCGTGAAGTTCAGAGGTTCTGTCAGGAAGGTTTCAGTGGCCACCATTATGTCGCTCTTTATCCAGATATCTTCAGGTGCTGTGCAGATTTTGCCTCTACATTCCACAAAAGTATTTCCAGATTTTTTCGTCGTTTTTCAGTTTGGGGCTTCCGTTGGGGTTATTGCCTTCGAAATCGAAAGGCACGATATATTACCCTATCCGGCCAGAGACTTGTTTGCATAACTGAGTCCCTTTCTTCCATGGGCACCCCTATTTTAAAGACTTTGCTGGTGCCTCGGAATGGGCGCTGTTCACAGCTGGTTACCTTAGAGATGCCGTTTTGAGTAAGGTGTTATTTTATATCTTCTTCGGTTACGTCGGTGTCAAGTCTCCCAATGAATATCCAGGAGGTTCGTGGAGCTGCCCTCAGCCTGCCGATTTCGGAGCCTCCGTGCCATGTTGTGGGGGTTTTGTTTTCTTGTGTTTATGTTTGTTGAGGTGTCTTTGTTGGTACGTTTGCTAGGCAGATCTGGCCACTCTTTGTTTGCTGAAGGTCTGTCTCTATATTGAAGGAAGGAAGGAAGCTTGTAGTTTAACGTGACCGTTAATCTTGAGATCATGAGCCACGGGACCTCCTTTTTACGTGAAATCCGAACCACAGGACATGGCATTTCACTTCGAAAATCTCACATGCATTGACCGGGAATCGAACCCGGACCGCCTTGGTGAGAGGCATACAGCTAATGTCTCTATATTTGTTTTTGTTTACATCTCTAATTGGCGGTAGTGGTTTGGTGGTAGGTGGGTGCAGCAGCGTTGCTGTTTTTGGAGTTTCAGTGAGGTCTTGGGTTTTGGGGTAGTCTTGTTGTTTTACTAGTATGTCTGCTTGTTGCAGTTGCGTCTCGAGAATTAGGGTCATTTTTTTCGTGAGGTTTTCAGACAGTTCTTCAAGCTTTGCTGTGATGTTTTACTTCCCAAGGCTATCTCTCTTACTTCTTTATTTAATTCTTGGTTGCTTGTCGCCGTTGGGGCCAAACCATTCGATTTCAGGCGCAGTCTACAGGTCTCGCACATCCAAAGTAGAGATCTCTTTTTTGAGTGAAGGGCGTTATACTCCGTTGTAGTCATAGAGGTGCACTCCTTGTGGAACCAATGGTTGCAACCTCCGTCACAACTGACTGCTGTGTCTTCTAGTGGTGTGTCCGAATCACATTTGAGGCATCTTTTGTAGTCCATTGCGGCTGGCATTGTTTGTAGTGATGTTCGTACGGTTTGGAATGCGTGAGTCTGTTTCAGCGCAGGTGTGCTTGGTATTGAGATTGGTTTGTTTCTTATAGAGTATGTCCCGTCTACTTTGCAGGTGCCTACTTTGAAGTATGGGGTTTGTTGAGAAGGTCTTGTTGCATTTGCGACAGGAAGATGGTTTTAGTTCGAAATGAATCACTGATATGCTTGTGTGCGTTTGGATTGGTAAGTCTTTCGGCGTTGGGTCGTGCGTTGTGTGCGCTTAATGCGGGAAAGCATTCAGACGAGATATTTCTCTAAGTGAGCGGCTTGTATAATTTTACTGTTAGTGCTACTTAACCTAACTAATATTTTACTGGAGAGGGTCTTCTTTTGTGCTTGTGTACTTGCAAATTACCTTTGATGTGGTTGGTCTTTTGTTGTCTTCAGCACGGTACTATTAAATGCCAATTATTGTGCAGGTGTAGTATTGAAACTTCAATCTATTAAAATGTTTCAAATTATCTCGGCCGCCATGTTCGTTTTGTACTTGACAGGTTTTTAGAAGTCACATAGATGAACTTGTAGTAGTGCCCTTTATCACCGTACATAATTTCAGGGTGATATCAGTAATAGTTTCTGAGATATAGAATACCGGTGAATTATTTCACACAGGCGATATCTTGAGGTTATATAAACAATTGACCTAATTCAATGCCAGTACATTACAATGTGTATAAACATTTGCTGTACCAAGTTTGGTTGCGATTGGATAGTTAAATCGCGAGGAAAGTCTATTTAAGAGTTTCGACTTCGTGTGGTCGCTATATTGGTTTTGTATTTAACAGGTTTTTGAAAGTCTCATAGGTGAACTTCTAGTAGTGCTCTTTATTACTGTACGACATTTCAGCGTGATGTCGATAATAGTTTCGGAGATATAGTATGCCGGTGAAATATTTCGCACAGCCGCCATGTTGGATTGGTAAGACTCAATAAAATTTGAAGGGCACGGTCGGGGTCGGCCAAAATGGTGCTATGACCTTACGGAGTTTCAGATTTCCGATGACTACAATTTCCGGCTCACACAGGTGGATGTAGTAGTTTTGATCCGACATAGCGATTGCTTGTTCGTAAATTAAGAAAACTCAATTATCTGCTCCGTGTAGTTGGGTGTGTGCGTATTCGCATGCATTCAAATGTGTTGGATAACATGGTCATTAAGCTCGTGTGTTTACATGTATGTGCGAGTGTTAAGGTATAGGGATATTTTGGTGATCAGCATCATGTATTTAATGTTTTGTCATATTAAGGTATATCGATAACCCGCTCATTGGCCTCATGTAGCAAAAATGTAGCGATATCGCAGTCATTAGATCTATATAGTTGTGTGGGCATAATTCATATTACGGGTTTGGGATATCTTTGTAATCATGCTCGTGTGCTTGCGAGTGTACGTGTGTGTCTGTAAAAAACTTTGGACATCTTACTCATTTATTCCCGTTTACACGGGTCTGTGTGTCTTAAACTTGGGCTATCGCAGTAATCAGCTCCGTGTTCTTGTGCAAAACAAAACAAGAGTTGCCCAAGGGATATCGACAAGAAAGAGAATCCCAGTACAAGTAAGTGCTAACAATTGGATATTTTTAGTTAAATATATGTAGATTGTTAAAATAAACGTTCTGGTACCGGATAGATCTTATGGCCGGATTTCCTTCCTAGTGCTTAGCTCGAAATAAACAAGTAGTTCCGTGAAGAACTATACAGCCTATTTTCATATATCCTACTCATGTCAATTGCCTCTATCAACATACAAAATTGAAGTTTATTGTAGTGATAGATTCGTAGATATTGAGAACCGTCGAAATATTTCAGATGGTCGCCAAGTTGCATTTTTATTTTTATACAATTACATGAAGATTTTTGTGTACTTGTGGTATTCAAACTTCAATTGCATGATTAGGACACAAGAAGTAAAAACGAGATTCTAAAATTTAAAATTTCGCACAGCTGTCACCTTGCGGTTAGGAAAACAATTGAAATAAATTATATGCCAGTGGATTAACATTTGTATAAGCATTTAACGTGCAAAATTTCACTGCACTCGGATGGTCAAATCGCGAGAAACGTCCATTTAAATATTTATAATTTGCGTCGCCGCCATGTTGGAATTGTGCTCACCAGTTTACTGAAACACCTATAGGTGAACTTATGTTCATAGCCTCTATGAACATAAAAAATGTCAGTTTGATTGTTGTAAAAGATTCGTAGATATTGAGCACCGTCTAAATATTTCGGATGCTCGCCATTTTGGATTGCTATATGTATAGGCCATAGAGTTATGTACCATTAAACGAAAATTATTGCGTAACTTCATTATTCAAACTTCCACATCGAGCGTATGATTACGACACAAGAAATAAAAACTTAATTTTAAAATTTCGCACAGCCTCCGTCTTGAGGTTATGTTAAGAATTGAACTAAATTAGATTCCAGTGCATTATAATATGTAAAATCATTTACTGTACCATATTTCACTGCGCTCAGATGGTTAAATCACGAGAAATGTCTATTAAAATGTTTCAAGTTCACTTGGCCGCCATGTTCGTTTTGTACTTTACAGGTGTTCGAAAGTTTCATAGCTGAACTTCTAGTAGCGCCCTTTATCACCGTACAAAATGTCAGGGTGATGTCTGTAATAGTTTCGTAGATACTGAATAACATGTTGGTATATGTTATTGTATAGTTTTAAATATACGATCTGCACATTGTGTTGCCCAATACACATGTAATATAGCAGAGAGAGCCAACAAATAAGGACCAACTGAGCAATCGAAGATTAGGAGAAGGTAAAACCGTAAACTATTACGTTTCTCGTAACAGTATTCCACCTGAAGACGGCACTGTGTAATATGCTTGATTGCATTACCAATTAAGCAACTAAAACAACAGAGTGGGCCATTAAGTTGGGAATCGACTGAAGTTTTAGGTTGGAGGTCTGTATTACAAAATTTTTGTTCCGTTTGAGGCGACAATTTAACCTACATCCATTGCGCTTCTTCTTCCTTCTGACAGCGACATCTTCAGTGACTACAGTTTTCGATCAAAATTATTGGAGTATTGACGTAGGCAGTTTATCAGGTAGATCTCTTATTTTAATAGCATCATTTTACTATCATTTTTTTAATACATGGCATTTAATTATTCGCAAGCTTTTCCATTTTTGATTTAAAACAATTTTTGTAAGGATATCCAATTCTTTTTTGGCTTTGTTAACTAGTTTTAAGATTTAATATCAATCACGCTGAGGAAGGTATCAATGAAATACCGAAACATGTACGATTAATAATGTAATTAAACGTTTCTTTAGCGTTTGACTAGGCGGTTATAATAATATAATACTATCAGTCAACACGGTTATTAATTATTGCCATAATGGTCAATGTTTACGCATTCAACAACAACTGTCTACCCAATGAGCACTTCTCTATAAGACATGTGGGATTTTATTTGCTGGAAATTGTGGTGAGGTGGGTGCTATTTACACATTTAGTTTGGGATACAAAAGCTCATATGGGGCTAAGGACACAGTGGGGAGGTTTGAAGCTATTGATGTTTCTTCTCATTCATATCACTGTGGCACCTGTATTTCCTCCAGGCATATTTCCACATGACACAAATAGCTCCCAGCAACACAGTGACGAACGTTTCAGTAAGAAAACAGAATGAGAATGGATAATTTGTGGGCTGATAAATATAAAGTTTATCAACATCTGACACATACAATAACTGTATACTCTCTCCAATCCAAAACTTAGAGTTCCCACATGTTAAGTAAAAGGAAATGTTATTGGTATGTTGAATACTTACTCATATCCTCTTTCTTCATTCTGGGTCTGCTCTTGTGTATCCTGGGGATAAGGGGGAATAAGTTATAATTACCTTACAGGTAATGTTACACAAATAACTAAACATACAATGCTAATCAGCAGAAGTGAACCTCTTTTTTACTGTCCGTCACATCCTACTGTGGTTATGTCTTCCCCAGTTCTAAAAAATATTACCTCTTTTAGTGACCAAGTGAATCTTACAACCAATGAAAATGCTGAGGAAGTGATAGCTTAAGGATTGTGGACAAAAGAACGTTAATTTTTTAATTTTTAGCCAAGAGGCTATAAGAGGCCCTCACATGCTTCAGTAACAAGCAACTGGACTGTCAATATTTATACGAGCATAGTTTTTGAGAAACAATCAATCATTAGATTTTACTTTTACTCACCAATAAACATGTAAATGTTTAAGAACAAGTTCGATTGAGTGAATTATAGGCCTCTATGTGGAGTCTATTGTAGAGAAAGCTGCTAGTGTACGGGAGCACACAATTTGCAAAGTAGGTACTAGTAAAGAATTCGATCATTTGCTGCATATTGGGACTGAATCCAACCGTTTTAGTTCTTGCCTTAGAACAGAATATGGGCTAAGCACCTTACACAGCATAAATGCGACAGGTCATGCGATCAGTCTCGGAAGGCAAGTGGGTATGATCACCACCATCCTTGAAGGTTCTTCATACTGTGATCGATCAGGGGGCTAGGGATCGATAGCATGCCGAGTTACCGGAGACCTCAGGATCGATCGCATACCAAGCACGCATAATTTGCGGTGTTCTCAGTGCCGAAATTGTGGGGGAGCCATATACAAGGAACACGATAGTGCTTGGACCGAAATGAATACGACATCTGAGTTGCCAGTCCAATATGATGTTAAGAACAATAATTACTCTACTGCCCATAGCACTAAGGAAAACACGGAGGTTTGGAATACGAGCAGGACAACAACGTAGCCTGGCTGGGTGAGGCTCGCATTTCCAAGAAGCTTGTGGACGAGAGCTCCTATTGTTTAGCCAACACACTTATTGTGCAGCTGAAGTGCTGGATTTACGACACCCAAGCTTCTATAATCCTCCAGCACTAGAGCCCTCGGAATTAGACAATGTAAAGTAGCGCCGAGATGCTAATTTGAGATCCGCCTATGGAATAATTGTATAAAAAGGCCCAATCAGAGAAGAGGCTGAGATATGCATTTCCGAACTTTAATCACGGCCCAAGCCCAAAAACTACCAGAGTTACGGGGATATTACTGAGTCAGCCGCGGAGGAATATTTCCCCCCTCCACGACACTCAAGACATGGCGCCAAACGAGGATCTACCCTGTAGCGTCATGATGCAATTTGATTTGAAGAGGTTCCTGCCGATCGATTTCGAATTTAATCCTATGTATATTGCCGTCCTCATCTTGACCTACAAGTTGAACCAAAAATTATTGCGGTGTGACGATTGCCATGGGAGCGCACTTGACAGAGGTGACAAGTCCATTGTCCCAATGTTGAGGGTGGATATAGGCACTGAGGGCGGACACTAGTCAGTCAGTTTTGCAGCCACACCGGGCATAGTCCACGCTGCTCGCGACTTTGATACCGAGTAGCCGAGTGAGAAAACATTTTCTAAGTGATAAACTTTTACCGCCAATCATTCAAACTTGCGGCTAAAGACCCACAGAGGTCACGATAGTTATCGAAGGCGAACACTATTTATACAAATCTACACAGACGGGGTTTGCCACCCACGTCCATTAAAAACTTAACGCCACGCCGTGCGAAGCCGAGAGCGCGGAGCGGCGACCAGCAGCCCATTCGAGACCCGAGCAGGGAACTTTGTGGAGCTAACGAGTTGCAAGCGAGATCGCTGAACCTATAGGCTTGTACTCATCTGTTTCGACGGTCTAGGAAATCGTAGGAAATACCAATCTAGGACTGAACGGGTTAGGTGTATGTCGGCCTACTGAGGACCTGCAAGCCCGATTCGCAGTAACGGTACCGCCAGCCACATATCATAACGTTTCGCAGCGAATGAAGTCCGTGGATATAAGTGTAGAAAGTGTCTTATGTGATAGGGTGTGCAAAATAAGTGCATCGATTAGTGTTAACAGTGTATTTATGTGTATGTCATCGCCTTGTAAGATGACCCAGTGGAACGACACCGGATTGATGATGGGCTAAGGGCCTTACGTCCGGGTGTCGAAGTGGTGACCCAGCAGCCGTCAAGGGCCTGTCTACTCCAGGGGCGAGTGATGAGTATTAAACTTTCTATATTTGTGGACGTAATGTAGAAAAGGGGACGAGATATTTGTACAGTAGTATTAGCTTTGTTTTGACTTTTGATGTCAATATTTCGTTTAAGACAGGGGCTATTAGTTTTTTTAGTCAGCATGCCAGTCCTTTTATTTTTGTTTTGTCCGTCAGTCCTTAAAAATAATGCATGTTTGTTGGTGGATGACGGAGGTGTCTGTAATTTTTATTTGCCAAAGGCATCATAAGTTAAATTGCCGTGTGTTTTAGGATGGATTTGTTGTGGCTATATATTCATGTAAGAATAGCTGCAAGTTAAGTGTATGACCTGACAAGTAGATAGGGTAAGAATTGTTTTTGTGACATTTAGGCTGTGTCCCAATACTCAAGTTGTCTGCTATTGACTAGCTGCTAGCTACTATGTGCTATGCACTACGGAGATTTGGGACATGTCTGCTTGATCACAGCCTCCTTCATAGACTTGAGTTCTGAAACGCACTGGACTTACATGCTGGTACCAAACCAACACTCAAGATGGCGGTGATCTGCTACTCCTTGTAAGCTCTTTGCGCTTTCATCAGCTGTTTTAAATAAACAATACCTGAATTATACGATCATGGATGCGCCAAGAAGATCAATTTTTAGCCGAGCCCTAATTATGGTTTGTGTTTGGCTTAAGTCAAAGATAACCTACAATTTACAAGACCTACAATTCCGATAAGCTACAATTTCTATAACTTCCTTGACGTAGTCGACAATCTAGCATGCACTTTCGTTCACTAGATGCTACAGACTTGATTGCTATGAGCTAAACAGTATTGGAACACGACTTCTGATGTCACATCCGGCAAAGTAGTCGACTATCTAGTTCACTACGGCTGAAATTGTACTATTGGGACACAGCCTCAGTAACGCCCAGCTAGGTTTTGCCGCTTTAGGAAAATAGGTCAGATGGTTAGCGACCCAGGTCCCACTTTTCTTTTTCCCAGACCGGTTGCGAATTGACCAGTGAATTCCCAGGAGCGGCAAGCAGGACGATGTCTGTCATAGATTTTTTATGTGTGTGTGCTTCAATTTTTTTCCGGCAAGGAGCCGTGAGGTTGTATTTGTGTGCATATCGGCCGAATTTTGAGCCCATAAGTGTTTCCGGATTGTATTTCCGAGGTAAGTGTTTTTCCGGATTGTATTTCCGATGTAAGTTGTTTCCGGATGGTAGTCCGAGGTAAATGTTTCCGGAGTGTATTTCCGATGTAAGTGTTTCCGGATGCTATTCCGAGGTAAGTGTTTCCGGACAGCGTAGTCCGAAGTAATTAGTATGCACACCAAGTACGTTTTGGTTCATCATTTTTGTTTTGTGTACACACACACGCGATGTGGGTTTTTTTACAGGTTGGAGGAGTGCTGATGTCTCTGGTTTTTGTTGCGCGGCCCTGGTCTGATATAAAATGTATTTAAAACCCTGTAAATGTCACAAATCGCAGCATCGCCACTAAGGCGTTTTTAGCAAGAGACCACATTTTAGAATGTGAAGTCATCTGTCCAGCTGTCTCGTGGAAGCGTGCTCGCTACCCATGGGGAGTGTCACCCCGGCTGGTTGGTCAAGGTCGATTAGTTTATCAACACACGGAAGATTGAAGTTAGATTTTAGACAGGAGAGGGGTTTGTTTATTAGTAGTTAGGCATGCTGGCATTTTCTCTGTTTAAGTGAGCCATTGTGGGGCCATTTTCTTTATGTAAGTTTCTGGTTCGAACCCAGAATATTTTGTGTTGCATTTGGTGTAGTTACGCCCCCTGTTAATTTGCGTTATCTCGTTTGCCCCGATATTTTCTATATTATTGTCCACCCGATAGGCTGAACGACCAAATGTCAGATGCCTATCAGAAAGAATACTCTCACACTACGTCCAAGTGTATTTACAGATGTGTGTGCCAGTAAGAGGGATCAGAATATTTTATTTAAGTATTTTAAGGGCAACTGCATTTTGTTTGAGACCCTGATTTTGTCGTAGCAGTTGACATTCACCGTAGTAACTTTGCCACACCTGGCAGTCAGCTGTTAACGTAGTGATGTAATTTTTGCTTGCTCACAGCTGGATCAGAATATTTTATTTTAGTATTTTAAGGGCAACTGCATTTTGTTTGAGACCCTGAATTTGTCGTAGCAGTTGACATTCACCGTAGTAACTTTGCCACCCCTGGCAGTCAGCTGTTATCGTAGTGATGTAATCTTTGCTTGCTCACAGCTGGATCCAATTAATGTATTTTATTTTCGTTTCTTTTAAGCTGTATTGAGGCCAATGATGAGCTCTGGGAGAGCCGTGTTTTTCTTTTACTATTTTGATTTTGTTATTTTAAATTTAATTTGTTTTTCTCTTCTTATTTGGGTTTAATTTGTAACGTTATTGTAACTTGTTTTTGCCGTTGCATTTATATTTTTGTTCTTTTGAGTTAATGTAATTTTTCAAACCGGATTTTTGAGTTCAATAAATTAGATTTTACCTGTTAACTAGTGTATGCCATTTCATTAGTTTAGCGAACCTGTTTGCTGTTGACCTAGGCCATTAGTGATCATTTAACGAACGTACCGCACCCGAGATTATTATTATTAGTATTATTATTATTTAATTATTAGGCCTAGAGATACCCAATCGGGTACAATACTTCACCACTTACATCTCCAGGTAAATGTTGGGACGGTAACTCCTAAGAGACCAGGGTCACAGTCTTCCAAATCCTTACAATATTTCAATCCTCATTAGCACCTCCTAGTGCTGGACAAAAGGGTATACGGCTGTAAAAACCACTGCCACATACTCACGCGCATTTCAACTTTTTACCCCAGAAATGGGAATGCTGAGAGAAAAAAGAACTGTAAGAAATTGGGAAAATGATAAGGAAGATTCTTCAGTACGAACTTGCAAGTAAAAGGAAGAAGATTACTTTCTCCATAACTTTAACCACTATCTTAAATTATTTACTATCATCATGCTTAAGGCCAAGAACATGTTTAGCGATGCTCAGGATTGGGAAGGAGGAGCTCACTGTCATGAGTTAGAACTATCCCAGCATTTGCCCGGAGATCGAGTGAAGAAGCAGAGAAGATAACAAATGGTAATCAAACCCACGTCCTCATGAGTGGATCTCTGACCAGAATACACAAATCCTGAATCAATTGTTATACCTAGACCACAGTGACAAGCATACCTTCTACCAATGGGATATTACATGCTTCGCCAGTAGATGGGCGATCAGTGCAACATCGCACAAACCCGGCGGTCGCGGGTGGACTTATCGCATGGGACAGATGTTTTAATTTACCAACGTTCCATTAAAATGGATTGTGCTTGCTGTACAAAGCACAACAAACCAGTCAAACGCTAGCTGTCTTCAACATAATTGTGAAAAAACAACTCTTTATCCTGAAATGCTATTAGTTGATAAGGAGATGTCTTGTAAAGAGGCATGAAGATACTTACCTCTTGCGGATCTGAAGATGGACTTTCAGTTTTGATACTTGAAATGATCTCCGGAGTAAATGATTCCTCAATCTTTATATCCATACGATGGTCTGCATCATCCTGCAAACAAATGACTTGTTAATATGATCATTTGCTTAGGTGGAATAACATCCCACTTGCACTAAAGGAATCAAGGAATACACTAACATAGTGAAAGTAATTTAACCTTACATTCATAGTTTTCTCACGTCAGTTTATGACAGATAGCATTTCAATACGCATACACTCGCATAACGTAGGCCAAGCATAGCATTGAGTGTAAGTGTTGCGAGTTCGCGGCGTACATTCAGTTACCATATTCCGTTAAAAAGGTCAAGATCGTGATGAACTTTGTGTTAAGAAATCTCATGCCGAGCGTTGATTGTCTTACCCTTAAGGTTTATTGGTAAGTACTTAGGCGACAACAATACTCATAGTGTTGAGCTGCGGAACAAACGTGTCGGGTAGGGGCTATCAATTCTCCTACCTCAGTGTTCAGGAATGTATGTTTAGTCCACCCATCTTTCCCTGGTTTAGGATTCAGATGTCCTCCTAATAAAACCCTGCGATGTCGGGTGTTTGAAGCAATTTGCCTAAGTAATCGAAGTGTGATGTTTTCCAGTCCGTCAACACGAATGTTATAGGTTCTTCCCAAATCCTGAATAACATTACATGTGATTAATTAATACACTTCGATACAATATGTATTGTAACTACTTTCACACATTTAATAGCCAAAGTGTAATGGATCTGAAGATGATCACTTGACGATCGAAACTGGTCATCTAAGTGTATTACTTCTTCTACTGTCGACTTTGGCCTAATGTGGACCGCGGTGAACAAGCACTTCATTCGATTGCTCAGTTTCTTCCTTCTACCTTCAGACTTGGTTTTTGAGTTAGGCTTATCCTGAACCTGTTTAAATTTATCACCCTTCCTTCGAAACTATCATTTGTTGAGAATATCTTCTTGAGTGATGCCAACTTCTGTTCGTGTCTCCTCAAACCATTTTGAGGTGGACTTGGAAGCGCTAATGTAGGTGAATATTCGTGCGAGATGCCCATACGTTTCTCCGCCTGGTTGTACCAGTCACTATTCTTCCATAAGCCATCAGCTCTCTGTACTGTTCCCAATATTTTCATTTAGGATTCCTCGTTCCTTCTTATCCAACTCCTCTGTTTCTCCTTTTATTTGTTTAAAATAAGGCATTCAGAACATAAAGATAAGCTGGTTTAAAACCCCGCCGCATATATAAGCTACTGTTAGCACAGCATGTGGTGTAGACTTCACCTACAATAGGGCCCAGGGTGCCAACAGAGTGAACCTGCATTACCAATAACATAGCAACTGTTAACACAGCATGTGGGTTAGATTTCACCTACAATAGGGCCCAGGGTGCCAACAGAGTGAACCTACATTACCAATAACTTAGCCACTGTTAACACAGCATGTGGTGTAGACTTCACCTACAATAGGGCCCAGGGTGCCAACAGAGTGAACCTGCATTACCAATAACTTAGCCACTGTTAACACAGCATGTGGTGTAGACTTCACCTACAATAGGGCCCAGGGTCCCAGCAGAGTGAACCTACATTACCAATAACTTAGCTACTGTTAACACAGCATGTGGGGTAGACTTCACCTACGATAGGGCCCAGGGTGCCAGCAGAGTGAACCTGCATTACCAATAACTGAGCTACTGTTAACACAGCATGTGGTGCAGACTTCACCTATAATAGGGCCCAGGGTGCCAGCAGAGTGAACCTGCATTACCAATAACCGAGCTACTGTTAACACAGCATGTGGTGTAGACTTCACCTACAATAGGGCCCAGGGTGCCAACAGAGTGAACCTGCATTACCAATAACTTAGCTACTGTTAGCACAGCGTGTGGTGTAGACTTCACCTACAATAGGGCCCAGGGTGCCAGCAGAGTGAACCTGCATTACCAATAACATAGCAACTGTTAACACAGCATGTGGGTTAGGTTTCACCTACAATAGGGCCCAGGGTGCCAACAGAGTGAACCTGCATTACCAATAACTTAGCTACTGTTAACACAGCATGTGGTGTAGACTTCACCTACGATAGGGCCCAGGGTGCCAGCAGAGTGAACCTGCATTACCAATAACTGAGCTACTGTTAACACAGCATGTGGTGTAAACTTCACCTACGATAGGGCCCAGGGTGCCAGCAGAGTGAACCTGCATTACCAATAACTGAGCTACTGTTAACACAGCATGTGGTGTAGACTTCACCTACAATAGGGCCCAGGGTGCCAGCAGAGTGAACCTGCATTACCAATAACTGAGCTACTGTTAACACAGCATGTTGTGTAGACTTCACCTATAATAGGGCCCAGGGTGCCAACAGAGTGAACCTGCATTACCAATAACTTAGCTACTGTTAACACAGCATGTGGTGTAGACTTCACCTACAATAGGGCCCAGGGTGCCAGCAGAGTGAACCTGCATTACCAATAACTTAGCTACTGTTAGCACAGCATGTGGTGTAGACTTCACCTACAATAGGGCCCAGGTTGCCTACAGAGTGAACCTGCATTACCAATAACTGAGCTACTGTTAACACAGCATGTGGTGTAGACTTCACCTACAATAGGGCCCAGGGTGACAACAGAGTGAACCTGCATTACCAATAACTTAGCTACTGTTAGCACAGCGTGTGGTGTAGACTTCACCTACAATAGGGCCCAGGGTGCCAGCAGAGTGAACCTGCATTTCCAATAACTTAGCAACTGTTAACACAGCATGTGGGTTAGATTTCACCTACAATAGGGCCCAGGGTGCCAGCAGAGTGAAGCTGCATTACCAATAACTGAGCTACTGTTAGCACAGCATGTGGGGTAGACTTCACCTACAATAGGGCCCAGGGTGCCAGCAGAGTGAAGCTGCATTACCAATAACTGAGCTACTGTTAGCACAGCATGTGGGGTAGACTTCACCTACAATAGGGCCCAGGGTGCCAGCAGAGTGAACCTGCATTACCAATAACTGAGCTACTGTTAACACAGCATGTGGTGTAGACTTCACCAACAATAGGGCCCAGGGTGCCAGCAGAGTGAACCTGCATTACCAATAACTGAGCTACTGTTAGCACAGCATGTGGGGTAGACTTCACCTACAATAGGGCCCAGGGTGCCAGCAGAGTGAAGCTGCATTACCAATAACTGAGCTACTGTTAGCACAGCATGTGGGGTAGACTTCAGCTATAATAGGGCCCAGGGGTGCCAGCAGAGTGAACCTGCATTACCAATAACTGAGCTACTGTTAGCACAGCATGTGGGGTAGACTTCACCTATAATAGGGCCCAGGGGTGCCAGCAGAGTGAAGCTGCATTACCAATAACTGAGCTACTGTTAGCACAGCATGTGGGGTAGACTTCACCTACAATAGGGCCCAGGGTGCCAGCAGAGTGAACCTGCATTACCAATAACTGAGCTACTGTTAGCACAGCATGTGGGGTAGACTTCACCTACAATAGGGCCCAGGGTGCCAGCAGAGTGAAGCTGCATTACCAATAACTTAGCTACTGTTAACACAGCATGTGGTGTAGACTTCACCTACAATAGGGCCCAGGGTGCCAGCAGAGTGAAGCTGCATTACCAATAACTGAGCTACTGTTAGCACAGCATGTGGGGTAGACTTCACCTATAATAGGGCCCAGGGGTGCCAACAGAGTGAACCTGCATTACCAATAACTGAGCTACTGTTAGCACAGCATGTGGGGTAGACTTCACCTATAATAGGGCCCAGGGGTGCCAGCAGAGTGAAGCTGCATTACCAATAACTGAGCTACTGTTACCACAGCATGTGGTGTAGACTTCACCTACAATAGGGCCCAGGGTGCCAACAGAGTGAACCTACATTACCAATAACTTAGCTCCTGTTAACACAGCATTTGGTGTAGACTTCACGTACAATAGGGCCCAGGGTGCCAACAGAGTGAACCTACATTACCAATAACTTAGCTACCGTTAACACAACGTGTGGTGTAGACTTCACCTACAATAGGGGCCAGGGTGCCAACACAGTGAACCTGCATTACCGATTATGCAGCTACAGTTAGCACAGCATGTGGTGTAGACTTCACCTACAATAGGGCCCAGGGTGCCAACAGAGTGAACCTGCATTACCAATAACTTAGCTACTGTTAGCACAGCATGTGGTGTAGACTTCACCTACAATAGGGCCCAGGGTGCCAACAGAGTGAACCTACATTACCAATAACTTAGCTACTGTTAACACAGCATTTGGTGTAGACTTCACCTACAATAGGGCCCAGGGTGCCAACAGAGTGAACCTACAAGACCAATAACTTACCTACCGTTAACACAACGTGTGGTGAAGATTTCACCTACAATAGGGCCCAGGGTGCCAACACAGTGAACCTGCATTACCAATAACTTAGCTACTGTTAACACAGCATGTGGTGTAGACTTCACCTACAGGAGGGGGGGGGTAAGGCGGTTTCTAACTCACTCATTTTATTTTTACCAGACTGTACAAGTTAAGATAATTAATAACTCTCGAACGCATGGTCCCATCTTGACAAATGAGGTGTCATTGGACTCGAGCTAACGTCCTCTTTCCTAGGGACCACTCGTTATATATATTTTTTTTAAATGTTTGTTTTCGAAAGTAGGTGATAGTTTGAAAACCAAATATGATAGAACGTTGTGTCATGGCTCAAACGAATGGTCTTTATGACCTTTATTTTCTATAATGAAACTTTTTTACTGTTTATGTTTTTTGAAAACACTCGAATTTTGAAAATTCTGTATTTTGGAAACTAGGAATTCTACCAAAAAAATTGTTTGACATAAATGAAAGGTCCCTACGCCTTCTACCGCCAAAATAAATTTCAAGTCTCTAGGGCAAAAATTTGTGTTTTGTAAATAGTGGGATGAGAGAGCTGCGCCACTTAGGAAGTTGTGAGCCCCTGGCGACCTTGGAATGGAAGGAGTCATGCTAGGAGGGCGTGCTTGGATTTGTTTTTTCGTCTCGTTGCGCTCTTTACGGGAATGTAGGTGTCCAAAAGGTGAAATGCTGCAAACGCGATTTTTGACTTTTTGCTATATTTCGCGAACCAATGATGCTAGAGGCGTGTACGAGGGGTCCAAGCACTCGCAGTGACGTCCTCTTTGCTATGGACAATGCGTTATATTTTTTTAAACAATTTGGAAACTCGTTTTTGTGGTAAACACGTCGTGTTTTTTGTGATTTTTGCTGATATCTCACGAACCAATAAGCCTAGAGACGTGTACGAGGTGTAATTTTTTTCGTCGCGTTGCCCTCTTGCCGAGAATGTTCGTGTTGAGCAGGAATGAAAAACCATGTTGAGGTAAAACCATGGTTTTAGACTTTTTGCTCTATCTCACAAACCAATTACGCTATAGACGTGTACGAGGTGTCCTAGGACTCGGGCTAACGCCCCCTTTTAGAAACTATGTTTGACATTTTGACAAAGGGCCTAACGACACTTTTGTTGAAAAAAAAAATTCTTTACCTGTTTATAATGTTCATGAAGCGTGGTGGTTGAGAGAGACGATACGGCTGGGTGTGTGTGTTTCAACGAACCTGTCGCTAACCACAAGGACCATGCTTAATAGAACAATCGCTATTTCGGCGGGTCGGGTTATGACAGAGCGAGGGTTCGTTTTTCTGATATTTTACCTTTGACGTGTAAACGGTGATGAGAACTTGGTTCTATGTTGGTCGAAGCGAGTAGAGAAAACAAACTTGCCGAGGAGCAGACGAGCAGGAGGTGAATGTCATTTGAGCTTATATGGAATGCGCTGATCAGACTTGACAACAGGTGCAATGGAAAAATGACAATGACGCTTGAAGGTGAAATAATATGACCATCGTGGTGGCAGGGAAGAGCGAAATGTATGCATACACGTGTGAGATGACATGTGAAACCACATCCTGTTTGCTTCGTACGTGACAAAATGCAAGTTCAGGTGAAATTTGATCTGGCACAGGTGTTCACCTTGGGTGTTAGCTGTCCATGTGCACGATAACTGTTAACAAGTCACATCCTGTTTTCTTCGTACGTGACAAAATGCAAGTTCAGGTGAAATTTGATCCGGCACAGGTGTTCACCTCGAGCGTTGGCTGTCCACGTGCCCGATAACACAATGTTCAAAGCGTGGGAATCGCTGAATCAGTAAAAAGTATGATGCAACTGGTGGGAATGATGTCACAACCAATAGATAGGCAAGAGCTGCGAACAGCAGTGGTGGGTGGTGAAGGGGAGAGGGGGAGGGGTAATGTAAGAGAGAACACAGGTGGAAAGAGAAAGAAATATGTGGAGCTGAGGACTGTACACATAGAGCTATAGGATGTGTACAACATGTGTGAATAAAAAGTCCACAGGTTCACACAACATGTAATTTATTGATCCAAGAATTAAACGAAGAGTTAAATCCTAACCATTTGACATATAGTTTATTTCCTTTTTGTTTCAACAATTTTTCCACAAGATAATGCTTTGGAAATGCTGTTTTCTGAAGTTCATGGAGATAAAATCTACCTTTTATGGGTTGACGGTTGAGGTCTTGGAGTAAATAGGTGACTGGACTGTCCAAGTTGACTTGACGAATTCGAAATAGTTCAGTCCCCCACTGAGGCGTGTAGCCCTTATTGAAGGCAGACTTAAATTTGCTCACACGAACAAAATCCCCAATTTTCAGTCGGTGACGTTTAGGATCGGCTGTTATATGGGGTTGAACAGTGTATCCAATCACTGAATATTTTTGGTCACGAGGCGTGGCTTGGTCCCAATCGTTCTATGTTTGGTGTCATTGTAACGTGACACTAGCTCAGGTAACCTGTCCAACCAGCAATACGTGCCCTGAGCGGTAAACGCTTTCCACATATGGGTTTTCAATGTTCGGTTAAACCGCTCGACCACTCTGGCTTTGAGATTGCTGTACGTGGTGTAATGGTGAATATCCTTAGATTTGAGAAAACTGGAGAAAACCTTGTTGAAAAATTATTTCCCCTGGTCAGTTTGTAGCAACTGAGATTGACGTTTGGAGTGTTGAATAATATGTTGAAAGGCCTTGGTAACTAGTGGACCAGACTTGCGACGCACTGGTTCAACAAAGGCCATTTTGGAATAGACATCAATGACGGTCAACATATAGCGTACACCGTCGTTAACGCCAGCATAGGGTATCATTTCAACCAAGTCAGCCTGCCAAAGTTCATCCACACCTCGTGAAATCACCTTGAGTTGCGGATAGTGACGCCTAACTGGGCGATGCAACTCGTGAGCAATACCCATTTTAATGGGTGAGGGCTTAAACAATAATTTTTGCATTTCGAAGTTCTTTTTCAATTTCTTGAATTTCCCAATCGTGACCGGTATGGCCGGCTTGACGTGAAGCATGCAACAACTGTAGCCGCTGGACGAGCTTATTGGGATTGTGCCAGTAGGTAACATCCACAAGGGGTTTTAATGTTTTAAATATTACTCCCGAAGCGGACACTTTACGACGAGTACTTTGACTGGTGGGAAACATTTTTGCAATGATGGTTTTATATTTTTGAGATATATTGGCATTCACTTGTTGAGTGGGATCATACTGTCTTTTGTGGGCATGGGTGTCCAATAAAATGGATTTATATTCGTCAAGATCCTCTGACGTATACTCATGGGAAGAGGGAGTCCAAGAAAAGAGCAGCTTTAACAGTCCTGGCGTTAATTTATAGTTGATGTTTTTAATGACAGCTTTAGTACGAGCAAATTTAATGGATAAATCGCCAATTTTAAAACTATGATCCTCATAGCGAACACCATACGTGGTATCAATTTTTCCAATAAATAGATCGGTGAAATAGGGTACCAATGTTGATCCATAATATTTTATTAAAATGGTTTTCAGTTGAGCTTTATGTTGAGGGGTGGCCTAGAGTTGTGAAAACGGAGACGCTCTGGAAGGGCAAGGTGTTTTGACCATGCCCAAGGCTTTCTTTTTTCTCAAAAACTCTGCAAGGGGTGCGGCCTTTTTTGAGGCGTAAACACATGTTCCTCGTCATCTTCAACTTCGCTAACACTAGTCAAATCTTCCTGTCCTGTTCCTCTTCCTCTTCCTCAGGGTGCTCGTGCAGCGTCTGAGTGGCTTGTGAAACGGTGGGTAGCGTTTCAGATGGCTTGAAAGAGGATTTCAACATGGCTTTTAGCGGAGGTGCTAATTGTTGATGAATAAACAAAGCATGATTTGCACGTGATCGTTTCAATTGACGAAACTTTTGGCAAATAGTATTTTTTGCTCTAATAATATGCTTTTTCAATTGACTCTCTGCTAACGCCATGGTGTCTTGACAAATGACTTGACGGGGAATGAGACAGGGCCTTAAATATCAATAAAATGATCAAACCCTAAGCGATACCGTCCTTGGTTGAGTTCACTTTGTTTGTCAATCACTAAACAGGCATGACGTTGAGTGTTCCAGCACTTGCCACACAATTCAGTAAACATTTGAAAGGTCATATCCGGATTCACATGTTCATTATAAATGTGACGACTGTTCCTCTCGTCCAGGCGAAATAAAACAATGACATTGGCATTGTCACGAATCAACTGTTTGGACATTTTAGAATACGTTTGTCCAAGATAGAAGCAATCGATATGTTTGTGACGACCCATGCTGAAATAGCTTTGAATGATGCCTTGTCGTTCAGTGGATACATAATCGAAAATCATGAGTGAATCTGGCTTTACCTCATCCGGTGAAATCACATTTTCTTGCATGGAAAATGTAAAATAACCCATATTCTCTTTTTGTAATCCAGACATGACTTGATCCAGAAACACGTCGAGGGGTTGGTAGAGAGATTTTGCAAAAATATAAATATTTTGAAAACGCAGACCATTGGGCGCTGTAATGAGCGTTAGCAAAAGATTAGTCTTTCCACAGCCGGAAGGCCCCACAATGATGCAGCGAATGGAAGATGGAAACAGTGAAACATGGCGATGTTCACGTGATGTGGGACAGAGATGGGAAACCATGTCCCCCACGGGGAATGACTCTTGCTGCTTAATCTTCATATCAACTAAGGCTTAGAGAGGCTAACAGGCTGTCTATATACAGGACATCGAGCCTAGTCATATAAACAGTAGACTCATACCACAGGTTGGCGATGGATGTCTTTGGACGTGTGTTGATGGCCAAAGCTAGGTCTGTCCCCATACATGATCTTAAACAAGAAACAGAATCTGCTAATAAACACTATGTGGATAGGTCAGCAGTGCCACGCACAAAACAGGGAGATTATGACTTTAAGGGAAAGCGGTTAACCCATGTAAAACATCCTCAAGTGTCTACAGATGTTACTACGAAAAAGTATGTGGATAACAAAGTGTATGAGTTTTATGACAAAGTGCCCCAGCTTACGGTGAATGGCTATAGCGCTAATCACCATCGGATTATTCACGTGGAAGACCCGCAAGACGAAGACGATGCCTGTACCAAACGTTACGTGACCTATGAAATGAAAAGGCTATATCAATTTATCCCATTTGTATTTTTAGTGTATCGGACAAATGAAAAACCTGTGAATGACAGAAACCATTTACCGCTAGCTCGTGACCAGCACTTGACCTATGTGCTTGCTTCGGGTTTAAGCCACTATCGATTACACTATGATGGAACCATTCACATCAAATACGCCATACCTGATGAGAACCATTTACAAATAAAGATAAATGGTCATAGGATGTTGGTCCATAACCATGAAATGGTCAATGCAGGTGACGAATTATCCTTTCATCTCATGTTGACATGGGATGAAAAGCAAGCGGGAAAAACCATAAACGATTTCCTACTTTATGTGGAATTGGAATATACAGCCATGAAATAACCATCTGATGTTAGTTGTGATTTAAACTTTCTTGTGAAAGGTTGTTGGTCATTATCATTATGGTGAAACCAAGATATGTGGTGAGAAAGACTAAAAAAAAGGACTTTGTCCTTGGCAAAGCCTGGGCTTAAGACATTCGTGGACAAGCCGTTGCGAAAGAATAAAAGAAAAAATAATGTATTGACCATAAGGAAAGCTCTTCGAGCAGCACAGAGACATGTTATTCCAAAACGTGAACGAGAAGGTTCAAACCAAGGGCGAGTGATTCCCGTTCCCAAACGAGCAGGATTTTTACATGCATTATTTGCCGGTTTGGCTGCTCTGGGTTCACTTTTGGGCGGTGCCTGTGCAGTGGCAAAAACCATTAAAGCCGCGCAGCAGGGCAAGCAACAACTCAAAGAATGTCAGCGACACAATGAAACAATGGAAGCAATTGCTATGGGGGCTAGAAATGTCAATTTAAAGCCAGCCTTTTATCAACAAGGATTTGGGATTTCACCATTTTGAAATATAAAAAAAAACCTCAACCATAGCAAGACATGCCCTGACGCATCAACAAGTGGAAAGCTATGCTAAACAACTAAAGCTTTCTCATTTTCGAGGTGTGTTTATCCCACGACCCTGGAAACAGGAATGTGCTGTTGTCAATTTGGATGATCACCGAGGACCAGGAACGCATTATGTAGCTTATGTCAAAGAGGGATCCACTGTATGGTACTTAGACAGTTTTGGGAATTTGCCTCCGCCCATGGAACTAGTGACCTATTTTGGAAAGAGGATCAAGATATATTATAATGTGAATCGTGAGCAATCGTTTAACAGCCAACAGTGTGGACGTTTGTGTTTAATTTTTTTATATAAGACGCAGCATAAGCAAAAACGCCACCAGTATGTCGGCAGAAAGTAAAACGTTTACACTGCATGGACGTGGACCTGAAGTCAGCCTATACTTTTACCCGCCTATCGAATTGAGTGAAAAACCCTATGCTTTAGGACTTGTTTCTCTTGAAACGTACAATCGAATATACAACATACGATAAAATGTGAACAAGTTTTACTATCATGATTCTGTGCTCACCCTGAACTCTGGTGGATACACGATCGATGATATTTATGAACACATTTATGTGGTGTTGAACAATGAATATGGTTTCAAGTCATTTCTCGATGGAACGCGCAAGTTTGAACTTGTAGGCAATACCAACACTCATCGCTGCAGTATTTTCTCCACATTCAACATCGACTTTAAAACACACCCCGATTCCATTGGTCCATTACTAGGATTTAAACCACGTGTGTTGGAGCCCAACAAAAACATGATTCGGACCATGAAGTGAAATTTATTGAGGACCATCATGTGTCGGTGACGTTTAATATTATTAGCCAAGTGTACACCAATCAAGAACCATCGCATTCGCTTTATGCCTTTATTGTGACATCGCCCAATGGGTATATTATTCGTGTAAACCCTCCAGTGGTGCATTTTCATTCTGTGGCTGTCGATGGTATTAGTAATATAACATTAAGACTGATCAATAGAGATCAACAACTCATTGATCTAGATTCTACCACACCAGTGACTTACAAGTTGGTGCTAAAGTCACTATGAAGTTTGTGTATAAAGCAACAACACCGTCTAGGAATGGTGTTAGTTGTTTGCCACGTGAATAAACGTTAACATCTCAAGGCAAGCAGATTTTACAGCATTTGGGTTACCACGTCAACCCTCATAATGAATTCTATCCTAGAGATAGCGAACCGCATCGAGGAGCAACCAGGAGTGGTAAGAATTGATCTCCATTCCTATCAAGCTCAAACACCTGGTCTCAATAACAATGATGAAATTCAATTTGTTATCAACAACCAAGATATTTACACCCTACCGCATGAAAGTGTCATTCAGATTGAAGGTCGCCTCACCAAAGCCGATGGCTCTACACCCACCACATCCAAGTTGGCCAACCATGGTTTGGCCTTTCTGTTTTCTGAAGTACGTTACGTGATTAACGATATCGTGGTGGATAGCACTCGAAATGTGGGCATTTCCAGTGTCATGAAACTATACCCCTCTTATAGTGAGGAAGAAGGTAAAACACTTTGCATGGCAGGTTGGTGTCCTGACTCGACCAATGGCTGGATGGTACACGCCGATGGGACCTTTACTGGATATTTACCTCTTAAACTGATTTTAGGCTTTGCCGAAGATCACCAACGCATTGTGGTCAACGCAAGGCAAGTGCTTTATCTAGTGAGGGACAGGGGTGATAATAATGCACTCAAGGGAGCCGACAATGCCCCCATAGATTCAAAAATTCAACTACAACGCTTGCTATGGAAAGTGCCCCATGTGACCCTTGACGATAGCAAAAAAACTGGACATACTCAAAATGGTAAAGAGAGATATGCCTCTACCCATAGAATTTAGAAGCTGGGCACTCCATGAGTATCCGCTATTGCCCACCACCAACACACACAGTTGGTCTGTAAAAACAGCTCGCTATACAGAGAGACCTCTCTACCTGATCGTGGGTTTTCAAACGAATCGCAAGTATCAACAAACCAAAGATGCCACGCAATTTGATCACCTGCAATTGAGAAATGCACGTCTTTTCCTCAGCGGAGCTGTGTTTCCCTATGAAGGACTGGATTTGGATTTTTCAAAAAATAAATTTGGCCCCCTGTACGACTTGTTTTCTAAATTTCGAAGGTCGTATTATCAAAAAGAGAACGGCCCAATACTGCTACCCCAAGCGTTTAAGACAAGAGCACCACTGATTGTCTTTGACTGTTCTTACCTGGAAGAGTCTGTCAAGCCATTCAATATTGACATTCGACTAGATATTGAAACGCATGACAATGTACCGGCCAATACGACGGCCTACTGTTTGATTATTCATCACAAAAAAGTCAACTATTTTCCACTGCCCAACCAAGTGACGAGTGTATAAATAACAGGCCAACCCATGTCAAGCCGCTCAGTCATGTCTTGCTATAAAGCCTCAAGAGACGTCACATCCATGAATTTAAATTCTGAGGAACAACGTTTCAAGACTTTTGCCACGTGGCCGGTGCCTTTCATAAACCCTCAAGCCTTGGCGGCCGCTGGATTCTACTATTTAAAAACAAGAGATGAAGTGAAATGTGCCTTTTGTCCCATCATCATAGACCAATGGCAGGAGGGCGATGAACCCATGCAGGAACATCAGCGCTGGTCAGCCGCCTGCCCCTACCTGTGTAGAATGGAAGTGGGAAATATACCCTGTCATTCAAGCTATCCCTCACTTGTGTCCCTGGGTGATGAAAAAACAAGTTACGATACGTGTGGACCGTATGGTGTCCAAGGTGCTTCGGTGAGCAGCTCACCATCAAAAACGCCTAGTTTAAGAGACATTGGGACATCATCGGTGTTATGGACGTTACAAACACAAGAGACTATATTGTTGTACCAGTTGGTATCGTCCTTATCCCAAAATGACAAAAGCCTGTAAGACGTGTTATGATAATAAAATGATGTAATTCTTAAATTCTTATTTTTGCATGTACCCCTGTCCTACCCTAACCTCAATTTATACTAGCATGGCAGGTAAGACCATGTCATGATCACACTTTAGTGGTCGATCGTCAGTCAGTCGTCAGTTGAACTCGGTCCAGGCAAGCGTCAACATGTTGCGCACACTCATTGTGGATTGCCAAGGGTTTAAAATTGGTGACAACTAATTTATATATAAACAAGTGGCCATGATCGATTGTACCACGTTTTGGATATCGCAAGCTACGCATTTGCTATTTAAACCGCCCCATGCTTTTGATTTGATGTGTGAAAAAGATCGTAAACAAACCCAGTGGATTGAAAATCATAGGCAACTAGACTGGAATCAAGGAACCATTTCCTATAAATATTTGGACGTGGTCATGAAAGCACACTTGTCCTCGGCCAATGTAGTATTTGTGAAAGGTAATGAAAAACGTCAATGGTTGCAACCATTTTTGGCGTCTTACTGCCAATGTATCGACCTCATGGAGTTGGGCTGCCCCTCCCTGCAAACGCTCATGGATACTTGTTCCTGTGGCAACATTACCCATACAGCCCTATCGCATGCGTGGCATCTCTTTCATTGGTTAACCACCCATGCCTGCTGGGAGTTGTTGAACAAAATTATAACTCAAGATTTACCTGTGAATGACGCCAGTGAGATTTCTACAAGCGACGTGTAAACATCTACAGCACGTGATACCATGGAGAAAGGCAATGCTACGGACAAAGCCATCGGCAAGTTCTTTGTGTGCAAAAAGAAACTAGACAGTTTTACCAAAGAGGAACCCTTGGCGCTGCCCAAGTCGTTCATTTATTATGTGGCCGCCAACGTGGTGAAAGAAATCTGGCAACATGTACCAAAATCATGGACTCAAGACCCTGTGTTGAGTGAATTGCAACCCCGTACGGATTACGATCACCATAAGCAAGTGGCCATGGCAAAAATACCGTCTATGCGTCAGTGTGCGACTTGCCAGCTAGTGAAACTGTATCACGGTCATAAAAGTCCGTGTAAAGACTTTGTTGAATCATTCCAAGGGTGTCATGGCGAGAAAAAGCAACAACAACAACAACAACAACAACAAACACAAACATCGTCCACAGAGGAGGAGGAAGACCAAACCTTTTTACCATCAATGGAAAAGGATATGCCAGACCTGTACTGGTAATGGCGTCATTGACAAAGTGATTCAATACTTACCTTTCGAAATCCATCTTCCAGATTATCGTTTTTGTGGCCCTGGAACTCGCCTTGAAAAACGTTTTCAGCGTGGTGATGTACCCATTAATCTTTTGGATCAAGCATGCAAAGAACATGGCCGTTCTTATCGCCATAGTCATCCTGGTTTAAGACATGTGGCCGATAAATTGTTATTGAAAAAAGCTTAACAACGTTTCACATTCTGTGATGCCTCAGGGGGTGAAAGGATGGCAGCCCTGATCGTCATGTGTGCTATGAAAGGAAAGTTGATGATGCATGGACATAAACATTGAGGAATGGAGGAGTGAGGAATTGGGATTTGTTTGTGTTCTATATTTCTTTTGTCAATTCACTATGACTATGAAATAAAAACAAAGGTTTACCAGAGCACGATGTTTTTTTATTTTTATTTTTTGACATCATGATGTTGATGGCTGATGTTTCATTTTCACATTTCACACATGATGAATTCACACACTGCCATTTGTCATTTTGCAATTTACAGTTTTTAAAAATGTTCGTTTCAAGTTTTACGTTTTATGGTGATATGGAAACATGGATTTTCCATTTTGCTGTTTTCACATTTTTCCATTTGGTGTATGTTGAAAGTTGAGATTTGACAATGATGTTGATGCAAGTGCATGACCATGGCAATGTTGCAGTGAGTTTATGGGATTGCGGAAACGTCAAGGTCTACGACTACTGCAGGTAAGACTGTTTTTACAAAAATAATGTCTATTGTCTGCCACATTTCAAAGAAAACAAAACTATTGAAAACAAAATGAGTATATAAGTGACCATTTACCCCCTCCCCACCCACCCACCCTACCTCACCGTGTTTGCTCTGGTCATACATACACACCAGCTTTCTCTCTCCACTCATACATTCACACCTGTCTTTGGGAACAAACACAACCACTTTATTTATTCCCAAAAGCAGATTCTCGACATGCACACTCATCTCAAAAGAACTTTTTAGTTAACCATTTACATTATGAAAAATAATTAAATACTAGTCATTAAAGTTACTAAAAAAATTCTATTACTCATTAAATATTTAGAAAAAAACTCGACTTTGTACAGCTTTAAAAGAATTCAAACTATTTACCAGTCAATTTTTTTAAAAATAAGGTTGCATAGAACTTTTTTAAAGAGCAAAAGGTCCAAGTGGGTTGCCACTATTTACAAAATCTACTATTTACAATGGCAGAAACCAATATTTACAAAATACTAAATCTACAAGTTACATAAAGCTATGTCCCATAAACGATTAAACAGTGAAATCACACCTCCTCCTCCTTGCGATCATAACCCCAGGGCAGGCTGGTGAGCAGGTCATCAGCCCACACACGCTTGTTATCCATGGAGGCGAGGGTGCGTTTTCTCTGTTCCACAAGATACAAATGATGGTTGCTGGATTGTATCCTGCACTGTGTATGAGACATAGCTTTGCCAGTGCGTAAAACCGCTAGATAGTCATCTACACGTAGCGATTTTACCACTGCCCTACCTACACCTTTTGCTCTTTTGGCTTCCTTACAATCTAGTGTGCGGTAAGCATACATTTTCGAAGCCAAACCTACAAATTCCGTCATAACGGAATCACCGCATTCATCTTTTAAAACGCCCATTACCTTCTTGTTTTTTATGGGCAGCTGAAGCACGTTGTCAGCGCTATAGCAAGAGGTATCGAACCAGTCACTATGCTGCCTCATGACGTCATAGGGGTTGCAGTGGCGAATGTGGTAAATGAATGAGTCCGTGTCCATATACAAAAGAGAGACGTCCACAAAATGGCGTTTGGCAAACTCATAGTGGAATCGATATATGACCGATTTAGAAAAGTCTAAAATGACTTGGCCCAAGTAAATGGGTTTATCAATGGTCACGCTGGTCTTACTCATTTCAATAGTGGCTAAATCCTCATCGATAATGTTGATCGATTTAAAATTTGGCTTGGCAATGTACCGCCGGGCACCCCACCGCCCCTCCCAGACATTGACCAATTTAATGTCACGGTATTTGCGGACATTCTCCATGGACTTGCCATAGATGCAGTTGTTAATTAATTTAAAAAAAATTAATTTCAAACTGCTGTGTTGCCATTTGTCGGTGCTCTGTGTTGAGTCGCATGTATGGCTCAAGCCATGCTTATGAGCAAAAGAAATACCCCTGTGAATTTTCTTCAACACCAAGCCTTGGGCGAGGCATTGCACCAACATTTGGATATGTAGCACATACCGATTTGTGTTGTAAAGTGTGCCCATGAATTTTTCAATTTTCACTTTACTGTCAGGGGGAACCATTTGCTCAAGGCAGAATGGGAAATCGGCATGTTCATCATACAAGAATGAGGGATATTCAATATCCACTTTTAGCACATATCCACGGCCTGTTTCTTGGCTAGCCATGTTCACATCAAATTCTGACACTTGTTTGTCTGACAGCCAAGCAAACTTCCCATAGGGCAAAGGCTGACTCATGGCGTAACCGTACACATTATTAACTTCATAGTACATTAAGTACGATTCTGGTTTGTCTGGTGAATAATCAGGCATGTAAACATTGTTCGCTTCGGCATCGCGTTGGTTAGGCGACACAAAGCCGCCACGAATGCCCTTTTCAAAAAATAGAACAATGTCTACATCAGTGAGTAAATCCAATTCCACTTGAGTGTATTTCAAAGCGGCATCAAACGAGAGCCCAGGACTCGTATAATAGTGAGCCGGGTCAAGACCGTAAATGTGTTAACACAACTCACGGAATTTTTGAAACACATCGGTGAGCAGCAATACATCCAGTTTTAGGTAATGGAAAGCATATCCACTTAGCGTCTTAATGCCAAACACTCGCCAAACTTGACATGCATGTGCATAGTCTTCATCGGAAACGGTACTGGGTGTTAGTTTCGAGTAAAATGTATCTTGTGGTGGGAGTTTTCTTTGCTTTAACACGCCCCACCTATTGCAGAAATCATACGGGAATATACCTTTCCGAATGCACAATTGAAATTGCTCAGGATCATTAAAATGCATTCTAGTATTTCATAATTCCTACTCATTCAAGCCATTCACAAGGCTGTCTAGCGAGGATGCCATAAGCTTAAAGGAATCCAAAAATCGAATGCTTAAGTCGCCCAACCTCCATGTGAGGGCTGTAAACCGCTCATGGTTTTGGGGGATAATGGTAAACGAGCCCTTGTTGACATGACCCAATTCCCGAATCAAAAACTGAATGTCATCATTTGCCACATAGTGGAAAAAGACACTGATGAAACGAGGAGCTGGAAAGTTCAAATTGCATTTACTATGCGCAGCTCCACGAAACTCCCCCGTAAAGTGCGAGTGGTCTCTGACTTTTTCCTCTCTATTTAAAATAGGCTTTTCGCAAATATGACATGTCGTGACATGCTCATACTGCTGCTGTTGTTCTGGAGATAGGCTCATGGGTACTGAGTGGTCCAGTAATTCCTGTACATGGTCGGCCAACTTGACAAGTTCATCCAAGAACCATTTGGCACAATCTGGCCCCTCGCGGTATTTGTAAACGGATTGCGTGGGGTCATAGGCACACACCACATTAAATCCTATGGCAAAGGGTTCATGTTTTTGAATGGGTGTGGTTGAGCTGATGGTGGGATCTTGTTCACATCCCGCCATGGGTGTGGTGAGTGCTTCGAAATCTGCATGTACCACATAGGGGACAGTGTCACGCTTGTGAATGTCTTTAAACTTTAACACAGCCTTGTCCCCTTGTGGCAATATCAATCTCACCGCTTCCTGAGAAACGCAATCTACCCTATGACGTTCCAAAAGCGTAGGGGTTTTAAAATATTGCAGACAAATATCACAAATATGTTTTGGACGCTTGTCCTTAGACATTTGACTGCTTAGCAATCTACTCAAGCTTTTAATCAGACAATAGTGATTCACCTCTCCTACAGATAAATATAAAAGTTGAATGTGGTGTCTTTTTGGTTCTTTTGTGGCATAAAGAGGGCCCACAATCTCATCACCATCAAGTCCATACACCATGAACGAAAAGTCCGGGTTGTCTTGTTCAAACCTATGGATCTCGTTTAAGTCCATAGGGAACGATACTCGAGTTAAATTTAAAGTTTGTTTCAATTCATCAAACTTGGCCTTGTACTTTCCTGGTCGACAACCATTATGTTGTACCGGCTGCAAATAGGCAGCCACAGTCCACAGAAAGCAATCATTGTCATGGTTCTCAATATTTACCACTGCCTTTTTCGAAGCTATTGCTGGTGGTGTTTCAATAAAGCTTGACCCAGCATTCAACGGGTTGAATTGACAAATGTTGATTTGCAAATGATCAATTTTGTCTAACGCTAAACCACTGGGTCCTTGTTGCAGTTTATCAAATTTTCATAGCAAGGCATTCACCACATGGCTTTGATACCACTCGTTCAGATTATCGGCTATCAAAAGCTCTTGCATTTTACTGCAAATATAAAATGTCTCTTTATGCTCCACGTCCTTCTTTTTATGTATGAAATCGCACACTAGTTCTGTATTCACCTTTAAAGCCGTATGCAACCTTTGCGCTGTGCAAATTTCAATTATAAAAATGTCATAACAAGATTCTAAAAATTCTTTGGGAATCAAACTTTTTCTAACATTGACCACACGGCCAGAGCACACACGCGATTTGAAACAAGACTCAAGGGGCTCCCAAGTTAACGTATCCGCAGCAATAAAAGACATTATTTTGAAAGAACACTCTCACCTGAGTTTTCAGCTGTAGACTGCTGGACAATGGCCCCAAACACACACGTTCCTGGTTATCAACAGAGGTCAAGCGTTTTCCAACACACTAAAAAGAAATAAAATAAACCACCATAAGTATATCCATTCCATATAGTTTATGCATTTCATAAACAAAACAAAATCGAACAGGTTATATAAATATAAATAAATCTCACCTTGACTTGTAATGCTTTGCTTTATTCCCGTCTCATGGGCTAGTGTGGAAATGGTTTCCTTTTCGAGCTGTCTGTCTTTCTCTCTTTTTCAATCTCTTTCCCACAGACACACAACAGTTCGGCTATACACATTATCTGCAAACAAATAAATAAACCTTTATTTATAACTTTAACAATCAATAAATAATTGCTTGTAAATATATATAAATCAATAAATATATAAATGAATAAATATATACCTACCCCACAACAAGGTTAAGTATTTTCCACCAACACCAAAACTGTTAAACAAGACCAAGTGTTCCACGCAATGCAGTGTTCAAAGGTAGTTACGTAAGTGAGAGTGGAAATAATAACGACATATTCTTTATATATGTTACGTTGCATGTATAGTCATTTTTTCCCACGCTTTGAACATTCTCTTATCGTGCACGCGGACAGATAACGTCCAAGGTGAACACCTGTGCCGGATCAAATTTCACCTGAACTGCATTTTGTCACGTACGAAGCAAGACAGGATGTGACTTGTTAACAGTTATCGTGCACGTGGACAGATAACGTCCAAGGTGAACACCTGTGCCAGATCAAATTTCACCTGAACTTTCATTTTGTCACGTACGAAGCAAACAGGATGTGGTTTCACATGACATCTCACACGTGTATGCATACATTTCGCTCTTCCCTGCCACCACGATGGACAGTTTATTTCACCTTCAAGCGTCATTGTCATTTTTCCATTGCACCTGTTGTCAAGTCTGATCAGAGCACTCCAGTAAGCTCAAATGACATTCACCTCCTGCTCGTCCGCTGCTCGGCAAGTTTGTTTTCTCTACTCGCTTCGAACACCATAGAACCAAGTTCTCATCACCATTTACACGTCAAAGGTAAAATATCAGAAAAACGAACCCTCGCTCTGTCATAAACCGACCCGCCGAAATAGCGATTGTTCTATTAAGCATGGTCCTTGTAGTTAGCGACAGGTTCGTTGAAACACACACACCCAGCCGTATCGTCTCTCTCAGCCACCACGCTTCATGGGCATTATAAACAGGTAAAGAAAATTTGTTTTTCAACAAAAGTGTCGTTAGGCCCTTTGTCAAAATGTCAAACATAGTTTCTAAAAGGGGGCGTTAGCCCGAGTCCTAGGACACCCCGTACACGTCTCTAGCGTTATTGGTTTGTGAGATAGAGCAAAAAGTCTAAAACCATGGTTTTACCTGAACATGGTTTTCATTCCTGCTCAACACGAACATTCTCGGCAAGCGGGCAACGCGACGAAAAATGACACCTCGTACACGTCTCTAGGCTTATTGGTTCGTGAGATATCAGCAAAAATCACAAAAAACACGACGTGTTTACCCCAAAAAAGAGTTTCCAAATTGATTTAAAAAATATAACGCATGGTTCATAGCAAAGAGGACGTCACTGCGAGTGCTTGGACTACTCGTACACGCCTCTAGCATCATTGGTTCGCGAAATATAGCAAAAAGTCTAAAATCGCGTATGTGCACCAAAAAACCATGTTTGCAGCATTTCACCTTTTCGACACCTACATTCCCGTAAAGAGCGCAACGAGACGAAAAAAACGAATCCAAGCACGCCCTCCTAGCATGACTCTTTCCATTACAAGGTCGCCAGGGGCTCACAACTTCCTAAGTGGCGCAGCTCTCTCATCATCCCACTACTTACAAAACACAAATTTTTGCCCTAGAGACTTGAAATTTCATTTATGTCAAACAATTTTTTTTGTAGAATTCCTACTTTTTCAAATATAGGATTTTCAAAATTCGAGTGTTTTCAAAAAAACATAAAAAGGAAAAAAGGTTCATTATAGATAATGAAGGTCATAAAGACCATTCGTTTGAGTCATGGCACAACGTTCAATCATGTTTGGTTTTCAAACTATCACCTACTTTCGAAAACAAACATTTAAAAAAAAATCAAAAATATAACGAAAGGTCTAAAGGAAAGAGGACTTTAGCTCGAGTCCAACGAAAAACTCATTTGTTAAACTCGGACCTTGCGTTCGAGAGATATTCATTATTTTAACTTGTACAGTCTGGTACAAATAAAATGAGTGAGTTAGAAACCGCCTTAACCCCCTACTACCTACAAATAGGGTCCAGGGTGCCAACAGAGTGAAACTGCATTATGAATAACTTAGCTACTGTTAGCACAGCATGTGGTGTAGACTTCACCTACAATAGGGCCCAGGGTGCCAACACAGTGAACCTGCCTAACCAATAACTTAGCTACTGTTAGCACAGCGTGTGGTGTAGACTGCACCTACAATAGGGCCCTGGGTGCCAACAGAGTGAACCTGCATTACCAATAACTTAGCTACTGTTAACACTGCATGTGGAGTGGACTGCACCTACAATAGGGCCCAGGGTGTCAACAGAGTGAACCTGCATTACCAATAACTTAGCTACTGTTAGCACAGCGTGTGGTGTAGACTTCACCTACAATAGGGCCCAGGGTGCCAACAGAGTGAACCTACATTACCAAGAACTTAGCTACTGTTAGCACAGCGTGTGGTGTAGACTTCACCTACAATAGGGCTCAGGGTGCCAACTGAGTGAACCTGCATTACCAATAACTTAGCTACTGTTAGCACAACATGTGGTGTAGACTTCACCTTCAATAGGGCTCAGGGTGCCCACAGAGTGAACCTGCATTACCAATAACTCAGCTACCGTTAGCACAGCATGTGGTGTAGACTTCACCTTCAATACGGCCCAGGGTGCCCACAGAGTGAACCTGCATTACCAATAACTTAGCTACTGTTAACACAGCATGTGGTGTAGACTTCACCTACAATAGGGCCCAGGGTGCCAACAAAGTGAACCTGCATTACCAATAACTTTGCTACTGTTAGCACAGCATGTGGTGTAGACTTCACCTACATTATGGCCCAGGGTGCTAACAGAGTGAACCTGCATTACCAATATCTTTGCTACTGTTAGCACAGCATGTGGTGTAGACTTCACCTACAATAGGGCCCAGGGTGCCAACAGAGTGAACCTACATTACCAAGAACTAAGCTACTGTTTGCACAGCGTGTGGTGTAGACTTCACCTACAATAGGGCTCAGGGTGCCAACAGAGTGAACCTTCATTACCAATAACTTAGCTACTGTTAACACAGCATGTAGTGTAGACTTCACCTACAATAGGGCCCAGGGTGCCAACAGAGTGAACCTTCATTACCAATAACTTAGCTACTGTTAACATAGCATGCGGAGTAGACTTCACCTACAATAGGGCCCAGGGTGCCAACAGAGTGAACCTGCATTACCAATAACTTAGCTACTGTTAACATAGCATGTAGTGTAGACTTCACCTACAATAGGGTCCAGGGTGCCAACAGAGTGAACCTGCATTACCAATAACGTAGCTACTGTTAGCACAGCATGTGGGGTGGACTTCACCTACAATAGGGCCCAGGGTGCCAACAGAGTGAACCTGCATTACTAATAACTTAGCTACTGTTAGCACAGCATGTGGTGTAGACTTCACCTACAATATGGTCCAAGGTGCCAACAGAGTGAACCTGCATTACCAATAATGTAGCTACTGTTAGCACAGCATGTGGTGTAGACTTCACCTACAATATGGCCCAGGGTGCCAACAGAGTGAACCTGCATTACTAATAACTTAGCTACTGCTAATACAGCATGTGGTGTAGACTTCACCTACAATATGGCCCAAGGTACCAACAGAGTGAACCTGCATTACTAATAACTTAGCTACTGTTAACACAGCATGTGGTGTAGACTTCACCTACAATATGGCCCAGGGTGCCAACAGAGTGAACCTGCATTACTAATAACTTAGCTACTGTTAGCACAGCATGTGGTGTAGACTTCACCTACAATATGGCCCAAGGTACCAACAGAGTGAACCTGCATTACTAATAACTTAGCTACTGTTAACACAGCATGTGGTGTAGACTTCACCTACAATAGGGCCCAGGGTGCCCACAGACTGAACCTGCATTACCAATATCTTTGCTACTGTTAACATAGCATGTGGTGTAGACTTCACCTACAATAGGGCCCAGGGTGCCAACAGAGTGAACCTGCATTACCCATAACTTAGCTACTGTTAACACAACATGTGATGTAGACTTCACCTACAATAGGGCCCAGGGTGCCAACAGAGTGAACCTGCATTACCAATAACTTAGCTACTGTTAGCACAGCATGTGGTGTAGACTTCACCTACAATAGGGCCCAGGGTGCCAACAGAGTGAACCTGCATTACCAATAACTTAGCTACTGTTAGCACAGCATGTGGTGTAGACTTCACCTACAATAGGGCCCAGGGTGCCAACAGAGTGAACCTGCATTACCAATAACTTAGCTGCTGTTAACACAGCATGTGGTTTAGACCTCACCTACAATATGGTGAAAGTGTAAGCAGCAAAACAAAGCAACAACGTCGAATAATCCAAATGTTTCATTAATAAGAAAATAATTCACATTATAATGAGAGGAAATAAAGATCCCAAGGTCACCTGTTGTTCCAATTTGACTGTCTTGCATTCGTCTTCATGCAAATCACCAGTCTCATCCAGCAGATTATAAGAGGGTAACAGGTCAATTGATTGCTAGAAAGTATTATACAAGTATGAGCCAACGTAAGACATACAGATGGAATAACACTCCTAAGTTGCATGTAACATCCAGGTTAGCCTACTATTTGGTAGCGAGTATAAAGTCAAGGACCTTGCTAGTCAAGCACATCACTGAGATTGCTATGTTACACGATATACGTAATAAAAACAACTTACAATATTTGGGAATTCATCTGGTTCATTCCTAAGGAATGTTTTTTGCTCCATACTGCATAGGAAACTAGAACACACAAATTTCAGTTAAGAATTATCAGATGCCGTACTTATTCCGGTACACCTAATCTCTATCATAAATAACACCTCAAATCAGATCATTTAAAACTCTGAATTCGACCATGGCGCTGGACTTTATGTGATATAAGTTAGATTATAATATCGAGTAATACATGAATGGCGATGGAATGCGGAATTACTGGTGCCGGCTTGTGGAGCACTGAAATGAAGCATTCAATAATGTTTCTCTGTTCTTAAGTAGGCTGCACACTAACCTGAGCACAATATAATGGGACAAGCGGAATAAATATAATTGTCAGTCGCTAAAATACATTACAAACCTCCGAACGTAAAAGTAAATTGATGTTACCGCACGTGTGCTAATAATTTGGCAGCAAATAATTGCGTGAGTTTCAGAAGTCAATTTTTCCACTTTGTGTTGCACTGAACACACTTCAAAAGTAATACAGCAAATCACCCTATTTGAACCAACGATGAACGGAAGGGACTAAACTATGTATTTATCCTTATAATCATATGAATATTATCAGCGAACAACATGTATCATTACCGTCATAATGAAGTTCCTAAAAACACATTTAAACCAGTGTATCCGCAACAATTAAACATTGTGGCACGAACATGTCCAAGCAGAACTCCTGTCATAAGACACATCTTTATTATTAAATTTAGTCACGTGTGTATAGAGCGTATAAACGGTTTCTTTACATAGAACTCGAAATCCTCAGATTTTAATGTTTCGCTGCAAGGTAACCTACATCAAAGTAACGATCTTGGTGACGATATTGGTAGCAATGCAACCGGAAACAACACGAACCCCGACCCACCAATCCCTAATAGGCACAGTGTAATACAAATTGTAAGATTATAGAAGCATTGCTAATGAAAACCAGATTATTACTATGATCATCGTTAATATTTTATGTTATATTCTTATGACCTGGTGACAAATTACAAAACGTACCGTACCGTACCTAATGAAATCAATACGGTATTCCATCAATAACCCGAAGTGAGCCCACATACTGAATGTCACAATCATAAAACTATCCAACACACACTCTCTTCCCTTCCCCCCTTGCCTCTGTATTCCATCAATAACCCAAAGTGATCCCTCCTACTGAATGTCACAATCATAAAACTATCCAACACACTCTTCCCTTCCCCCATTGCCTCTGTATTCCATCAATAACCCGAAGTGAGCCCACATACTGAATGTCACAATCATAAAACTATCCAACACACTCTCTTCCCTTCCCGCCTTGCCTCTGTATTCCTTCAATAACCCAAAGTGAGCCCTCCCACTGAATGTCACAATCATAAAACTATCCAACACACACTCTCTTCCCTCCTTGCCTCTGTATTCCATCAATAACCCAAAGTGAGCCCACCTACTGAATATCACAATCATTAAACTATCCAACACACACTCTCTTCCCTTCCCCCCTTGCCTCTGTATTCCATCAATAACCCGAAGTGATCCCTCCTACTGAATGTCACAATCATAAAACTATCCAACACACTCTCTTCCCTTCCCCCCTTGCCTCTGTATTCCTTCAATAACCCAAAGTGAGCCCTCCCACTGAATGTCACAATCATAAAACTATCCAACACACACTTTCTTCCCTTCTTTCCTTGCCTGTATATTCCATCAATAATGCGGTGATGATTAGCGTTATAGCTATTCACCGTAAGCTGAGGCACTTTGTCATAAAATTCATACACTTTGTTACCCACATAAACTTACTTTTTTGTAGTAGGCTAACGTCTGTAGACACTTGAGGATATTTCACATGGGTTAACCGCTTTCCCTTAAAGTCATAATCCCCCTGTTTTGGGCGTGGCACTGCAGACCTATCCACATAGTGCTTATTAACAGGATCTCTTTCTTGTTTAGGATCATGTATGAGGACAGACTTAGCTTTGGCCATCAACGCACGTCCAAAGACATCCATCGTCAACCTGTAGTACGAGTCAACTGTTTCTATGACAAGGCTCGGTTCCATGTATATAGACAGCCTGCTAGCCTCTCTGTGCCTTAGCTGAAATGAAGATTATGAAGCACAAAGAGTCATTCCCCGTGGGGGACATGGTTTCCTATCTCTGTCCAACATCACGTGAACAACGCCATGGTTCACTGTTTCCATATTCCATTCGCTGCATCATCGTGGGGCCTTCCGGCTGTGGAAAGACCAATCTTTTGCTGACGCTCATTAAAGCGCCCAATGGTCTGCGTTTTCAAAATATTTATATTTTTGGAAAATCTCTCCACCAACCCCTCTACGTGTTTCTGGATCAAGTCATGTCTGGATTACAAAATTAGAATAGCCTATGGTTTATTTCACATTTTCCATGCAAGAAAATGTTATTTCACCGGATGAGGTAAAGCCAGATTCACTCATGATTTTCGATGATGTATCCACCGAACGACAAGGCATCATTCAAAGCTATTTCAGCATGGGTCGTCACAAACATATCGATTGCTTCTATCTTGGACAAACGTATTCTAAAATGTCTAAACAGTGTCATTGTTTTATTTCGCCAGGACGAGAGGAATAGTCGTCACATTTATAATGAACATGTGAATCCGGATATGACCTTTCCAATGTTTACTGAGTTGTGTGCCAAGTGCTGGAACACACAACGTCATGCATGTTTGGTCATTGACAAACAAAATGAACTCAACCAAGGACGTTATCGCTTCGGGTTTGATCATTTTATTGATATTTAAGGCACTGTCTCATTCCCTCTCAAGTCATTTGTCAAGACACCATGGCGTTAGAAGAGTCAATTGAAAAAGCATATTATTAAAGCAAAAAATACTATTCGCCAAATGTTTCGTCATTTTGAAACGATCACGTGCGGATCATGCTTTGTTTATTCAACCACATTTAGCACCTCCGCTAAAAGCCATGTTGAAACCCCTCTTTCAAGCCATCTGACACGCTACCCACCGTTTCACAAGCCACTCAGACGATACACGATGAGGTAGAGGAACAGGAAGATATGACTAGTGTTAGGGAAGTTGAGGCTGAGGAGGAACAAGTGTTTACGCCTCAAAAACAGTCCTCACCACTTGCAGAGTTTTTGAGGAAAAAGAAATCCTTGGTCATGGTCGAAACACCTTGCCCTTCCAGATCGTCTCCGTTTTCACATCTCTTGACCACACCTCAACATAAAGCTCAACTGAAAAACATTTTAATAAAATATTATGGATCAACACTGGAACCCTATTTCACCGATCTATTTATTGGAAACACAGATACAACGTATGGTGTTCGCTATGAGGATGATAGTTTTAAAATTGGTGATTCATCGATTAAATTTGCTCGTACTAAAGCTGTCATTAAAAACATCACTGATAAATTAACACCAGGACTGTTAAAGATGCTCTTCTCTCGAACACCCTCTTCCCATGATTATACATCAGAGGACCTTGGCAAATATAAATCTATTTTATTGGACACCCATGCCCACAAAAGACAGTATGATCCCACTCAACAAGTGAATGCCAATATCTCTCAAAAATATAAAACCATCATTGTAAAAATGTTTCCCACCTGCCAGCAAGGTCGTCGTAAAGTGTCCGCTTCGGGAGTGACATTTAAACCATTAAAACCCCTTGTGGATGTTACCAACTGGCACAATCCCAATAAGCTTGTCCAACGGCTACAGTTGTTGCATGCTTCACGTCAACCCGGCCATACCGGTCACGATTGGGAAATTCAAGAAATTGAACAAGAACTTCGAAATGCCAAAATTATTGTTTAAGGCTTCACCCATCAAAGAGGGTATTGCTCATGAGTTGCATCGCCAGCTAGGCCTCACTATCCGCGACTCAAGGTGTGGATGAATTTTGGCAAACAAACCTGGTTGAAATGATCCCCTATACTGGCGTTAAGGATGGTGTACGCTACCGTATATGTTGGCCGTCATTGATGTGTATTCCAAAATGGCCTTTGTGCGTCGCAAGTCTGGTCCACTAGTCACCAAGGCCTTTCAACATATTATTCAACAATCTATACGTCAACCTCAGTTTTTACAAACCGACCAGGGCAAAATAATTTTTCAACAAGGATTTCTCCAGTTTTCTCAAATCAAAGGATATTCACAATTACACCACGTACATCAATCTCAAAGCCAGCGTGGTTGAGCGGTTTAACCTAACATTAAAAACGCATATGTGGAAAGCGTTTACCGTTCAGGGCACTTATCGCTGGTTGAACATGTTACCAGAGCTAGTGTCACGTTACAATTACACCAAACATAGAACGATTGGGACCAAGCCACGGCTCGTGACCAAAAATATTCAGAGACTGGATAAACTGTTCAACCCAATAAAAACAGCAGACCCTAATCGTCACCGACTGAAAATTGGGGATTTTGTTCGTGTGAGCAAATTTAAGTCTGCCTTCTATAAGGGATACACGCCTCAGTGGAGGACTCAACTATTTCGAATTCTTCAAGTCAACCTGCACAACCCAGTCACCTATTTACTCGAGAAACTCAACTATCTACCCATAAAGGGCAGGGTTTATCTCCATGAACTTCAGAAAACAGCGTTTTCTAAACATTACCTTGTGGAAAAACTGTTGAAACAAAAAGGGAATAAACACGGTGTGAAATGGTTGGGATTTAACTCTACCTTTAATTCTTGGATCAATAAATTACATGTTGTTTGAACCTGTGCACTTTTTATTTATTTATTTATTTATTTATTTATTTATTTATTTATTTATTGAATCATGTTGTACAAGAGCCCTGTGTACGGCGCTCAACACTTTATACACTTTATACATGTCCACACATGTTTCTCTTTCTCTCTCTCTTTCTCCTCACCTATGTCTCACTCCTTGACTCCTTGTTGACATACAACTCGTTCAGCTATTGGCTGTCATGGGTTCTCCACTCCTCCCATCTCCCCGCCCCCTCTGGTCCCCTCGCCGCTCAGCAGTGGTCACATGATTCCCTGTTGTGGGGAGGTTTCTCTTGTCTCTTCTCTGCGGGAGGCTTCTACTGCTGCTCTCTGTAGCTCGCTCTCTTATCGCTGTTACAGAATTGCCACATTGTTCCAACTTGTTATCACCACCCAGCAGTGTTGCCAAGTCGCGTCCTGTAATAAGGTTGTACATTCCACTAGCCAGCTCCCCCCCCCCCCCCTCCCAGCCGGGACCTCGAGCAGGTATCCTGTTTTCGGATCTGGCTGCCAGTCAGACATACATGAAGCAAGTTCTGTTGTTGTCGACTATAAAAGCCTTGCTATTATTCGGCAAAGTTTATATGAAAGTAGGGGGCGACTCAGAACGCCCATTAGAGCACTACTACACAAAACACAAATCTTTTCCGTAGAGACTTGAAATTTATTTTGATGGTAGAGGGGGTAAGGACCTTTCATTTATGTCCAACAAACTTTTTTTTGTAAAATTCATAGTTTCCAAAATATATGAACTTCAAAATTGGACTGTTTAAAAAAAACACGAAAAATAAAAAAGTTTTATTTAAAAATAAAGGACATAAAAACCATTCGTTTCAAGCATGACTCAACGTTCTATCATGTTTGTTTTTTAGACTATCGACTATTTTGAAAAAGATCAATAAATATGAAAAATATAACGAGTGGTCCATAGGAAAGAGCACGTCAGCCCGAGTCCAACGACATGTCGCATGCCCATGGTTTCATGAAATATACATGAGAGGTCAGCGTAGCCGATTAGCACGTGTCACTCGTTAGAACTATCCTTACCCCCCTACTCACTTGTGCATATTGGAGTTCGCAGGCACATATTTTAAGTCCATGCGCAAGTTTGAATAGCGCGTGGCTTTTATTCTCGAAGCATTTCGAAGCTTTATGCAGGCAACTGAGATGCAAGTTACGCATGCCGCACCTTCATCAAGGCTATATTTTGAGTAGTGCTACGTCACGGGTTCTGCGCCACTCAGGAAGTTGTGAGCCCCTGCGACCTTGGAATGGAAGGAGTCATGCTAGGAGGGCGTGCTTGGATTCGTTTTTTCGTCTCGTTGTGCTCTTTACGAGAATGTAGGTGTCGAAAAGGTGAAGATAGGGTTTTGGGTCTAAAAATGAGTTTTCACATTTTTGCTAATTTTTGGAAAACCGAAAACGTGATGATGACGTGTATGACAGTATTTTTTTGTCTCGTTGCCCTCCTTACGGGGATGTAGGTATGGAAAAGGTAAAAAGATGGAAACATGTTTTTTTTATGGAAAATGTTTTTTTGTGATTTTCCCTAATATTGCGAAAACTGAAAACGTGATGATGACGTATGTGATAGTATTTTTTCGTCTGATTGTCCTCTTTACGGGGATGTAGGTATGGAAATGGTGAAAAGCTGGAAACACGTTTTTTTGGGTTTTTGTGATTTTCCCTAATATTGGAAAAACTGTAAACGTGATGATGACGTGTATGATAATATTTTTTCGCCTCGTCGCTCTCTTTACTGGGATATAGGTATGGAAAAGGTAAAAAGCTGGAAACATGGTTTTTATGCAAAATGTGTTTCTCTTATTTTTCGAGTTATTTGGAAAACGAATTAGGCGATTTTTATGACGGGCATGTTGATGTATTTGTGTCGTCGTCCTCTTTACGGGAATGTAGGTATGGAAAAGCTTAAATCATGGTTTCCATCATTTTTTGAGATCGTGAAGGAAAACGGGGAAAAAGTAAGAAACCAGATTTGAAGTCACGTTATGTTAAGCGCTATGATGTTGGTAAAAACACATATGCATTATTATTATTATTTGACATGGCCTGACTGGTCTCACACACAGAGAGAGGACCTGCTTGATAAAATGAGAATTGAAAGTTTTGAGACAGGCCCACGGCTAGCAAGACAAGACAAGTGGTCTCATCATCGTACGTGCCTTGCAGCCTGAGAGATAACAGGCAGGTATCATTATACAGAGTGTTGCTTTATACTGAGTATGTCATAGTCTTGGTTCATTATGGACTTATCATGCAGCGCAAAGTATGAAACGATGGGTGGGTGTATAACATCATGATAAAAGATTGGCATGGGCTTGAACAAAGAGGTTATTGGACATGTATAAAACAAAAGGGTGGGATTAATGAAAGGTAATGTGATACATCTTTTTGAAAAAGGAATTTTTTCTAAATAACTAAATAAATGAATAAATAAATAAATGGGGTTTTATTACAAAAATGATGTTTATTGACCCATGAATTAAACGTGGAAGGAAACCCCAATTACTTTACAAAATATTTTGCACCTTTGACTTTAATTACTCGTTTAATGAGATAATCGTTGGGATATAATGTTTTTGCACTTCTTCATAATAGAATCGTCCCTGAATGGGTTGACCGCTCTGATCTTCTAAGAGATACGTCACTGGTTGACCTAGCTTGACTTGGCGAATTTTAAAAATTTCTGTCGACCATTGTGGAGTATACGATTTTGAAAACACACTTCTATGTTTACTGATGCGAACAAAATCTCCAATTTTAAGGCGATGTCGCCTTGGGTGAATCCTTTTTATAGGGTTAAACAGTCTATTGAGTCTGGGTAGGTTCTTGGTGACGAGGCGAGGTTTCATGCCGATGGTGGAATGAATGGTGTTGTTGTATCGTGACGCAAGTTGAGGTAACCAGTCTATCCATCGATAGGAACCATGTATTGTAAACTCTTTCCACATATAAATTTTATTGTTCGATTGAAGCGTTCAACTACGCTAGCTTTGAGTTTGCTATAGGTGGTGTAATGGTGAATATCCTTAGGTTTGAGACAACTGGAGAAATCCTTGTTGAAAAATTCTTTCCCCTGGTCGGTTTGTAACAAGTGAGGTTGACGTTTTGATTGTTCAATAATATGTTGAAAGGCCTTTGTGACTAAGACACCAGTTTTATTTTTTACTGGTTGAACAAAAGCCATTTTGGAATATACATCAATGACGGTCAACATATAGCGTACACCGTCGTTAACGTTAGAATAAAGTATCATTTCTACCAAGTCTGCCTGCCAAAGTCCATCGATTCCTTTGGAAATGACACGAAGGCGTTCATAAATGCGTCGAGCTGGTTTATGCAATTCATGAGCGATGCCCACTTTGATGGGGGATGGCTTTAAATATAATTTTAGCATCTCGGAGTTGTTGTTCAATGTGGGCGATTTCCGCCTGATGTCCAGTGTGCCCAGCATGTTTTGATGCATGAAGCAAGTATAAGCGCTCTACTAACTGATTGGGATTATTCCAAAAGGTTATATCTAGGTAGGGTTTTAATTTCTTAAACCTTACACCAGAGGCAGAGTGATGTTTTTGCTTACCAAAGATGTTTGCAATGATGGTTTTATATTTTTGGGATATATTGGCATTGAGCTGCTGAGAGGATTTATAGTTTCTTTTGTGAGCGTTGGTGTCTAATAAAATGGATTTATATTTAGCAAGGTCCTCGGACTTAAAATCTTGTGGCGAGGGGATGCGAGAAAATAGAAGCTTTAACAGACCTGGTGTTAATTTATAGTTGATCTTTTTAATGACCGCTTTCGTACGAGCAAATTTTATGGATGAATCCCCAATTTTAAAACTATCATTCTCATAGCGAACACCATACGTGGTATCTGTCTTTCGAATAAATAGAATGGTCAGATACGGTTCCAGGGTTGCCCCATAATGTTTGATTAAAATGTTTTTGAGTTGCGCTTTTTTTTTGAGGGGTAGCCAAGACTTGTGAAAACGGAGGCGATGTGGAGGAAGACGGTGTTGCCGCTATGACGGAAGATTTTTGTTTTGTTTTTAGAAACTGTTGAAGGGGTGAGGAGTTTTTTTTTTCTTTCAGGACTAAATACGCTTTCGCTTTCACTTTCACTTTGTTCATGTTGTTGTTCTTCTTCTTCCTCCTGTTCTTGATGTTCTTGTTCACTAACATTAGAGGAGGAGGAGGATTTTACCTGTCGTGTGGAATCTGTTTGAGTAAATTTTGAACTTGTTAAGGGTTTGGTTTGAGAGGTAGCAGCAACAGTAGCAGCAGAAGCATTTGGTTTGAACCTCATGGGATCAACCGATGATGGAGCATGTTTTGTCATGGGTAAAGGATTGACGTTTTTTAAACTTTGCAATTCACGAAATTTATGTCGAATCGTATTTCGTGCCTCAATAATACGCTGCATGATTTGAACATGTTTCTTTTACCCTATGGCATTCGCCATGGGGAAGGTAAAGACACACTATCAGGAAATGTCAAACCCTGGCTCTTTTTAAACAGGAATAAAATGATCAAAACCCAAGCTATAACGTCCCTCACATCGTTCACTCTGTTTATTTATGACCACACAGGCATGGGGATGGTGGTTCCAACACGAGGCACACAATTGCGTGAAAGCTGTAAAGGACATATCTGGATTCACATGATCTTGAAAAATATGATAGAGATTTCTAGAGTCTTGGCGGAAGAGAACGATGAGATTGGCATTGTCACGAATCAACTGTTTGGGGATTTTGGAATAGGTCTGAGCCAGATAAAGTTAATCCACTTGTTTATGGCGTCCCATACTAAAATACCCTTGAATAATGACCTGTCGTTGAGTGGCAATATCATCAAAAATTATAATGGAATCTGGTTGAATGCGGTCTGGTTGAATGACATCTTGAGGTGAGGTGAATGTAAAATAGCCCATGGCTTCTTTATTTAACGAAGGCCTAATTTGTTCCAGATACACGTACAGAGGCTGGCACAAGGATTTGGCAAAAATATAAATATTTTGAAATCATAGGCCATGAGGCGCGGTGATAATGTTCAGCAAAACATTGGTCTTTCCACAACCCGAAGGCCCTACCATAATACATCGAACGGTAGATGGGAATAGGGTGCCATGACGTTTAGGTTCGAACACGGACAGTGATAGCTCTGAAACCAAATCAGAGACGGGCAAAGCATGGGGTTGTTTCATTAATTCCGTTGTGTCGACGACTGAGTTTTTTTTGTGTGTATAAGGTTTATATATATATATATATATATATATATATAGGCAAGCGGTGAGTAGGATAGGTTAGTTAACGTCTATCACCATGGATGTGTTTGGGCGAGCTCGCGTAACCATGGCCACGACCGCCACTTTGTCAAAACAGTCACGAGAGGTGGCTACAAAAAGCTATGTCGATCGCAAAGTGCAAAGTGTCTATCACATGGCCCCGAGCCTAACCGCTGAGGGCTATTCAGCCAATCATCATCGTATTATTGATGTGCAAGAGCCTCGAAACGAAAATGATGTCTGCTCGAAACGTTATGTAACCTATCAAATCAAAAGGTTTTATAAATTTTTCCCATCTGTATTTTTAGTGTACCTGTCAAATCAAAAAATGGACAATGACAGAAACCATTCCCCACCACCACTGGTGAATGATGATCTTACCTATATGCTGCCTCCGGTTTAAGTCGTTATCGACTGCATTATGATGGTGGAATCCATATTAAATATGCCATGCCTGATGAGAAACATTTAAAAATACAACTAAACGGTGATAGAGTGTTGACCCACAACCATCAAAGAGTAAATGTTGGAGATGAATTATCCTTTCATCTTATGCTTACGTTTGAGGAAAAGGAAGCTGGTAAAACGGTGAATGATTTTCCGCTTTATATAGAACTAGCTGAAGTACCCGTGCTTCGCTACGCGTCATAAATAAATTAAAATGTGAAAGTGACAGTTAAAACAGGGGATAGGCGAGGTGCTGCGCAGAGGGAGATTAAGGATGGAACATTTTGTCCAACTACACCGTTCGGCGTTGACCGTGTTTTATAGCACAAATTTAGGTTTTACTCGCTAACCGTTGGAGATACCTTTCGGATAGAAAATGTAATTTTAAACCTCGTATATGCCATCAAAAGTTTGCTATTTCTTAGCGTTCACTTTTTATTTGAAATGGAAATATGAAAGTTTGAAACCAAAGGGTGTAGTGACGTCACTAAAATGGTCGCCATAGTGCAAAGTATTGAAATCAAAAGTAGCCTATATGTTAACCAGTTAAATCAGCTACTTTCATGTAAAATTCATGTAAGTCGGACCAGTGGTTCTTGCGTGATTGAGTAATACACAGACACACACCATCTCATTTTTAGCCTCGCTTCGCTCGCGTCATAGTCGTGTCATATTGTTATTCAATGACATGCAGGTTTAACCCCGTTAACACCCCTTTAGAACCTGAATCCAAAAATCCCTCCATAGTAGACATTTTCGACACACAACAAACATATCCCCTTCTTCTAACTTCAGTAGTTGTGATTGGTCGATGTGAGTGAACATCCAAAAATCCTTCCTTAGTGGACGTTTTTATTCCAGAATTTCACCCCTCCCCATATGCCCCTTAAATTGGATTTATGAAAAAAAAAGGTCGAACATCTACTTATTTTAATTATTTATTCATTTATTAATTTTTAAGGTGATTGGAACTCGGAGAAAATCAAACTCCTCGTCTATGTCGTTTAGGAGATACACGCTCCGTTCGGAATCTTTCAACCCCCACTTTTCATCCCTTTCACCTCATAATATACACCACATCGAAAAACCATTAGACATGTGTCAGCTTATTTTAAATGATTACTATATATGCCAAGTATCACATCCCCAAATGAAACCACTCATGAGATATTGTTATTCAATGAAATGCACGTTTACCCCCTTAACACCTCATCAGAACCTGAATATCCAAAACTCTTTCCTTAGTGGACGTTTTCGACATACCACGAACTTATCCCCAAAATTTCATGTTTCTAACTTCAATAATTTTTGCTGGGCGATGATGAGTGAGTGAGTCAGTCAGGACATTTTCTTTCATTAATATTTGAGAATTTCACCCCTCCCCAAGAACCCCTTAAATTGGATTTATGAAAAAAAAACGGTCGAACACCTATTTACTTATTTAAAGCTGTTTTCCCCCTGAGTTTGATAAGTGAGTAAGTAAGTCAATCAGTTAGGACACCTTCTTTCCTGTTCCCCCCCCCCCCGAATTTCACTCCTCCCCATGGGCCCCTTAAATTGGATTTATGAAGAAATGGTCGAACACCTATTTACTTATTTTTAAGCTGCTTTTTCCGCTGAATTTCAAACTTATCGCCTATGTTGAATAAGAGATACAGTACACGCTCCGTTAAGAATCCTTCAACCCCCAATTTTCTCCCCTTTCACCTCATAATATACACCATATCGATAAACTTTTAGACATATGTCTGCTTATTTTAAATGATTAGTTTGTATGCCGAATATCACATCCCCAAATGAAACAACTCGTGAGATATTGTTATTCAATGAAATGCAAGTTTAGCCCCCTTAACACCCCTTCAGAACATGAATATCCAAAAATCCATCCTTAGTGGACTTTTTCGACAAACAACGAACATATCCCCAAAATTTCAAGTTTCTAACTGCAATAGGTTTGCTGGGGGATGATGAGTGAATATCCAAAAATCCTTCCTTAGTGGACTTCTTTCCCCAGAATTTCATCCCTCTCCATGAGCCCCTTAAATTGGATTATGAAAAAACGATCGAACACCTATCTACTACTTTTTCAATCTGATTTTTCTCCCTGAGATTCTTACTTTTTGCCTCTGTCTTTTAAGAGATACTTGCTCCGTTAAGAATCCTTCAACACTCACTTTTCACACATACACCTCATAATATACACCACATCGAAAAACCCTCAGACATGTGTCTTCTTATTCTTAATGATGAGTTTATATGCCTAGTATCCCATCCCAAAGGAAATCATTCGGGAGATATTGTTATTCAATTAAATGCAAGTCTACCCCCTTAACACCCCTTTAGAACCTGAATATCCAAAATTCCTTCCTTAGTGGACGTTTTCAACATACAACGAACATAGCCCCTTAATGTCATGTTTCTAACTTCAATAATTTTGGCTGGGGGATGATGAGTGAGTAAGTCAGGACATTTTCTTTCAATTATTTTTCAGAATTTCACCCCTCTCATGAACCCCTTAAATTGGATTTATGAAAAAAAAACGGTCGAACACCTATTTACTTATTTTTGAGCTGTTCTTCCCCCCTGAGTTTGATGAGTGAGTGAGTTAGGACACTTTCTTTCCTGTTTCCCCCCCAGAATTTCACCTCTCTCCAAGGGCCCCTTAAATTGGATTTATGAAAAAACGGTCGAACACCTATTTACTTATATTTTAAGCTGTTTTTTCCCGACGAATTTCAAACTTCTCACCTATGTCGTTTAAGAGATACACGCTCCGTTAAGAATCCCTCAACCCCCAATTTTCACCCCTTTCACCTCGTAATATACACCTCATCGATAAACCCTTAGACATATGTCTGATTCTTTTAATGATTAGCTTATATACCGAATATCACATCCCCAAAGAAACAACTCATGAGATATCGTTATTCAACGAAATGCACGTTTACCCCCTTAACACCTCTTTAAAACCCGAATAACAAAAATCATTCATTAGTTGACGTTTTCGATATACAGCGAACATATTCCCAAAATTTCATGTTTCTAACTTTAATAGTTTTCGCTAGGCGTGACGAGTGAGTGAGTCAGACAGGACATTTTCTTTCAATTATTTTTACCAGAATATCACCCCTCCCCATGGGCCCCTTAAATTGGATTGATGAAAAAACGCTTGAACACCTATTAACTTATTTTTTAAGCTGTCTTTTTCCCCTGAGTTTGATGATTGAGTGAGTTAGTCAGTCAGTTAGGACACTTTCTCTCCTTTTTCCCCCCAGAATTTCACCCCACCCCATTGGCTCCTTAAATTAATTTATGAAAAAACGGTGGAACACCGACACACTTATTTTTTAAGCTGATTTTTTTTCGCCGAGTTTCAAATTTCTCGCCTATGTCGTTTAGGAGATAGGCCTACACGCTTCGTTAGGAATCCTTCAACCCCCAATTTTCACCCCTTTCACCTCATAATAATACACCACATCGAAAAACCCTTAGACACATGTCTGCTTATTTTTAATGATTAGTTTATATGCCGAGTATCACATCCACAAATGAAACCACTCGTGAGATATTGTTATTCAATAAAATGCAGGTTTAACCCCTTTAAGACCCCTTTAGAGCCTGAATATTCAAAAATCCTCCCTTAGTGTATGGTTTTGACATACAACGAACATATCCCGAAAATGACATGTTTCCAACTTCAATATTTTTGGCTGGGCGATGATGAGTGGGTGAGTGAGTCAGGACATTTTCTTTCAATTTTTTTCTTCAGAATTTCACCCCTCCCGATGAACCCCTTAATTTGGTTTATCAAAAAAACTGTCGAACACATATAAGTTATACTTATTTTTAAGCAGTTTTTCCCCCTGAGTTTGAAGAGCGAGTGAGTCAATCGGTTAGGACACTTTCTTTCCTGTTTTTTTTACACAGAATTTCACCCCTCGCCATAGGCCCCTTAAATTGGATTTATGAAAAAAAAAACCGGTCAAACACCTATTTACTTATTTTTTATGCTGATTTTTTCCCGCTGAGTTTCAAACTCCTCGCCTATGTCGTTTATGAGATATAGGCTCCGTTAGGAATCTTTCAACCCCCACTTTTCACCCCTTTCACCTCATAATATACACCACATCGAAAAACCCTCAGACACATGTCTTCTTATTTTTAATGATGAGTTTATATGCCGAGTATCACATCCCCCAGTGAAACCAATCGGGAGATATTGCTATTCGATGAAATGCAGGTCTACCCCCTTAACACCCCTTTAGAACCCGAATATCCAAAAATCCTTTCTTAGTGGGCGTTTGCGGCCCTTGAGTAAGCTGCATACCAAATTTCATTCCAATCCGTTGGGTGGGCTCTGAGATTTCGTGATGAATGTGTGAGTGAGTGAGTGAGTGAGTGAGTGGTATTTGACAAATATCTAGTAGATAGTGTCAAGTCTTTGTTATGCTATACTCGGTTGACAGTGCTGTGTGAGCAGTTGAGTAACTAACGGGATTTCAAGTAAAGATCCTCATTTTCTATACCGGTAGTGCAGAGCGCAATTGGCATCCAGACGGCCGTGTCTCGACTTGAGCTATGTTGCCATGGAAACTATCTGCCTTGCCATTCCTTCATGAATATATTTTATGATTTGATTAGCCTGTTTTTGAGTGAAAAAGGGCCGAAATCAGAAGAATGAGAAAGACTATCGAAAATTCATGTAGCCAGCGGTTCCTTCTGGGTCCTAAACTATGTGTATGCAAAATATGGTTGAGATTGGTGGAACGGTGTAGATTTGTATACGGAACCAACATATATACATACATACATACATACATACATACAGACTTTCACTTTTATATATTAGATTGGAATATACTGCTATGAAATAAGGTTCTCTACGTTAGTTGTTATCGAATGTTTGCTGTGAAAGGTTCACCAAGTAGCACCATGGTGAAAAAAAGATATGCCATGAACATGAAAACAAATCTCAAAAAGAGAAAAAAGCCCGGTCGGAAACCAAGTCGATCTGCCTCACACCCAGTGTAAAAACTTAAAAAAACTAAAACAAATCTAAAAAGAGTGGCTATCGAAAAAACTTTACAAGCGGTGCGATTGTCTAGAGCTCCGAAATCGCACCATCATGTATCGATAAAAAAAAAGAAGAAAGAAAAAACGTGAGCGAGTCATTCCTGTTGCTAAGCGTGCGGGTTTTTGCCGGGTTGGCAGTTTGGGGGTCCCTTTTGGGTGGTGCCAGCGCTGTAGCGAAAAGCATAAAAGCCGTAGAGCAAGGCAAGCAACAGCTCAAAGAAAGCGAGCGACACAATAAAACGTTAGAAGCCATTGCGATGGCAACCAGAAATGGCAATCCTTTAAAGCCAGCCTTTTATCCACAAGGTAGTGGCCTACCGTCTAAGAAAAAAAAATGTCCATCTTCGATAAGCGCTTAAGGCAACTGCCTCGTCATGCCATGACCCATGAAGAAGTGGAAAGCAATGCCAAACAACTGAAGATTTCTCATTTTCGAGGTGTATTTATGCGGAATGAATTACCCAAAGCACCGTGGAAAGAACGAGCCATGATGAATTTAGATGATGATGCAGGCCCAGGAACCCATTTTGTAGCCTGTGTGAAACAAGGTTCCACAGTATGGTACTTTGACAGTTATGGAAATTTACCACCCCCGATCGAGTTGCTATGTTATTTGGGAAACCGGGTAAAGATATTCTATAATGTGAATCGTCAACAAACCTTTGACAGTCAAGAGTGTGGCCGTTTGAGTTTACATTTTTATATAAGAGGTCGCGTTAAGCCAACAGTTTCATCATTATGAATGTCAACGCCAAGACCTTTACCGTGCACAGTCGCGGGCCTGAAGTGTCACTGGGTTCCCCCTCCCCCCATTGAATTGCATCCCGAACATTCCTATGCGCTAGGATTAATTTCTTTGGAAAGTTAAACAGAATTTACAATATTCAACTGGATATTAATGACAAATTTTATTATGATTATATGTTGAGACTACCCCCTGGAGGTTATAACATAGACGATGTGCATGAAGCCATTAGCGTGTCGATGATAAAACAATTTGGTGTCATACCATTTGCGGATGGGACACACAAATTTGAACTTACAGCCAATACGATTACTCTTCCCTGTCGTATTTTCTCTACGTTTAACGTTGACTTTGAAACACGAGTTCATTCTATTGGTCCATTACTAGGATTCAAACCAAGAGTGTTGGCAGCTCACCAACCCCATGATTCGGATTATCCAGTGAAATTCATCGAGGACCATCACATTTCTGTGACTTGCAATATTATTAGAGACGTATTTACCCATCAAGAACAAAGCAATTCCTGTATGATTTTATTGTCACCTTTCCTTGTGGCTACATTATTCGTGAAAACCCTTCAGTGGTTCTATATCATCCCGTGTGTGTCAGCGATATTAGTAATATTACCTTACGCTTAGTGAATAGAAACCAACAACTGATTGCTTTGGACGCCAACACCCCTGTGACCTACAAGTTGGTTTTAAAGACGCTATGAAATGTTTCTATAAAGCAACAACAACGTCTACGAGGTCGGTTATTTGCCCGCCGTGTATGAAACGGCTGACACGAGTAAACCGACAACGCTTACAACGCATTGGTTATACGCTACACCCCAATCATGAACAAAGAGCTGTTGCAAGTGTTAAATCCCATACAAGTGGAAGATGGCGTCGTGCGCATTGATAATGCATTCCTATCAACCTCAAGCAACTGGACTGAATAACAATGACGAGATTCAATTCATCATTAATGATACGTGCAAGGGCACGTCCCTACGCTTTCAAACATGTATATACCCTTGGATTGTAACATCTCGACATTTGAAACGACCGCCTGGTAACTTGCTTCCCATTTTGAACACGAGATGGTAGCTCCTGTCGGACTTTGGAAAGATTCAAATAGTTCCTGTCTCCCCACTAGGTAGTGTGGGCTGCTCCTTATAAAACTCTTTATACGCATGACATAATTGAAAGACAATCATATTCTTCGTCTTAAAACAAATGCCGGTGTATTCATGATACCGCCAAATTATGAACTTATTTATGACATTGTTGTTTTTAGGTGTCACTCCGTGATTGGACAATATTATTTACGTGTATACAGTTCGAAAATGACACGCAAAAATTCTCCGCCATTTTGTGGAGGCCATAAGCTGTCGTGAAGTAAACACATCTAGCCGACTGGTCGTGAAAGGTGTCTCCGTTGATGGGGGCTTTTGGCCCCCATTCTCTACGAAATCTAAATTTATTCAAGAAAAAGGGAACGCCTGTGCTACATAAGGTTTAATTTCATCGTTCCGCCGTGATGAGGAAATGTGCAAGTTAATCGCAACTGGATGCGATCGAGTGCTGTCATCTACACGAGGCATGGGCGTGTTAGCCATTTTTTGTGAAGCACTTGTAGTTACGTAAAATTATGTGTTAATTACTTTATTATTATTGTGTCTCCTCTGTGAAGAATTTAAGGTACGTTTTTTTTAATTTAATTTATCTAATTATTTTATTTTGGGAGCTCCAATTTTTGGCCGTGTATGAATGTTGATCTTCTGTTATGTTTTGGCTTGTAGGCCTAAAATTTCTTTAACGTTTTAATTACGTTTCCTGATTCATTTTGAACCTTGTTTTCTTTCTTCGTACCTCCTGGAGACACATTTCTAGTTTATTTCACGTTTTAATTATTATTTATTTCCTTTTGCCAATCTTATGATTGATATAGTATTCAAATTAATTTATTCATGATCCGGTGCATTTCTCTGTTGTAATGGTATTTAGACTTAATTGTTTTCCTCCATTCATTTCCTTACGCTGATGTTAAAATTTGTTTTATTAATTGTTTGGCGTAATTTCGATCTGGCATGCCGTTTCCTTGTGTTTTTGTGGCCATGTTATGAAGTGATGCATTATGGTCTCAGGGTCAGTCTATAGGCGTCCACCGCGAAGCACAAACGTGTTGTGTTAACTTAAGATAATTTTTTTTTATTTTACCTTGTCGGTTCAACCTTGTGTTTTTAGTAATTGTTCCTGTGTTTTTCTCCATCATGCAAATTAATGGATTGTTTCCTGATTCGTTTTAATTTAGTTAATTTAACTTTGTTTCGTTTCTGGTGAAGGTGTTTTTTTATTTTAACATGGATCTACGCATGCTGGATCGCTATTGCATTCCATTGCAAATTGGCAAGCCCTTTCTCAGTATGTTATGCATGTAATATTTATTTTAACCTTTGGGCTGTTTTACATTTTAATTTTAATTTAAGTCTTTTCTTCTCCTTTGGCCTTGCAAACAAGCATGTTTGGCGGTCTCTTTAATTCATTGTAAAATATTGGTGGCTGATGCATGTTCTTTCTCTGGTGGAGGTGTTCTTTAAATTTTTAATATTAAACCTTTTATTTTTCCATTTTTAATCTTTTGTTGTGGCATTATTTCACCGACGGCAGTTCCGTTGGTTTTTGGGGGGTGTTTGTACGATAGCCTGTGTGTGTTGTCCCCTTCTCCATCTTCCTTCCACCCCTTTTGGAGCTCTTCTGTTGGGACTTGCCTTCTGGAGGTGATTTTGCTGCGGAAGTGACCCGGATCCCTAAATACAGGTAAGTTGGCCCATCCACGCTCCCCGTACTCGTCTCATTCTGGTGAAGCAGAGCGTTGGTTATCGAGTTACCGACGTGCTGCTGGCCAGTGCCGTTCGTTATTGTGGGGTTACATTCTGGTAGCAGATCCTGCTCATGTTCACTTCCGTAACTATCCCCTCCCCAGTACCCACAGGCTGTTTTATGGACCCCTCTAATGCCGATGGGTCAGTTGTTGGTGGGATTTTGTCAGGAAAGTGCACTTAATGTTGTGTAAAGCTAATCCTTGTCGTTTATTGTGTTTCATGTTTGCCTCTGGATGTCCATATGCTGTATGTAAGTGTCCTGTTATAAGCGAGGTGTTTCCTGCTGTAGTTTTATCATGTTTGTGTGCAACATCCCCACTGAAGATGAAGCCCGGTGAGTGACTGACATGTGTTCTTGGCATGGGAAATGGGATTTCTTGATGTTCTGATAGCCTATATGCTGCGTGTGAAGGCATCCTGGAGCCCCGTCGGAAGCTGGTAGCCTGAGGTTTTGTGCCTATTTTTGTAATTTAGCTCCCTGTTCTCGAGCCAAGCAGGTGGTGACGTGTGCAGTTATGGACAGCATGGTGCATGATTTGGTGTAGTAGGGTGGCTGTGTTTGAGTGTCAGCCTAATCTTTGGTGATGGTAATTGCTGGTTGTGGTACTGTTGTGAAAGTGTAAACTGTCCTTGTAATTCCTGAAATTTTGTTTCTTTCTATATTGGTTGTCTGCATTCTGTGTTTTCCAAAATGGCCGACAACAATAGTGTTTTCAATTTAATTGACTTAAGCGATAACCTTGTGAATTTGGAGAGTTCTTCTGGGGTTGAACGTGAATCACCTCTGTTTACTAGGTCTGAGGTTTTGGGATCGATTACCAGTAGTAGTTTGCCTGCCCCTCTGTTGCCTGGCGCTGGCTCATCCATACCACTTAATCCTGCATACGGTCATTCTTCTCATGTTAGGTCACCTAGTGATTTCCTGGGTCCTGCCGACTCATTGCATCCCAGTTCTTTCTCTAGTAATATTAATGTTTTGTCGCCTGTAGAGGGTGTGCGAGCGGGCTACCCTGGTAACAATGTCTCTATTCCTAATGCTACGTTCTCACCTACCGTTAATTATGGGTCGATTCCTCATCCTATTTCTGGTTTCTTAACTAAGTTAAAGCATTTCAACCTTGATGACGTTACCCAAGTGGTACAATTTTTAAAGCAAGTGGTCGAGTTGGGCAACCATGCCTCGATTTTTGGGATGTCGGAAATTCAGATTTTCCAACTTTTGTATCCAGTTGCATCCGGTATGCTGCGCGATAAGCTTGTAGAAGCTATCCACCTCCGCATGTCCTTAGCCATGTTTATTAGGGAAGTGTTGTGGTTTTTTGTCCCTGCGAGCGCCCTAAGTGCTCTCGAGCATAAGTTCCTTTATCGTGTCCAAAGGCTGGACGAGTCCCTTAGTGACTATGTCAGCGACATTAAGGTGTATGCCCACGTTTTTGCATCCCCTTTAACCGAGCGACAGTTGGTGTCATCAATTGTGAATGGGTTTTCGCCTCAATATAGGTCATACATGACTATGTGTACCAGGCCTTCGTCATTCGTCGAGCTGAAACAGGTCGTTATTGAGGCTATGGCTGTGAAGCATGCAGATTCCCTTCGTGTAGCTAATGTTCCTCCTCCTTCCTTGATGTCTTGTCCTCCTCCTTCCTTGATGTCTCGTCCCCCGCCTAAGGTTATGTTTCATCCTCGACCTAATATTAAGTGCCACTCGTGCGGTGGAGTGGGACATGTCAAAAAGGTGTGTCCGAGTAACCAGGCTGTGTATCGCCAATGACGGAACGTTGAGGAGACCAATTCGGGTGTTACTTCCAAGGATATTTCTGTGTGTAAGAATTTGGGAAAACCCTGTGAAGTTTCTGGTCGCCCTACCAATGATAGTCTTGATAACTCTATGAAAGCTAATTCATCATGTGCTAATTCTGCTTATGTCGCTGACCTACCTAACCTGTCGGTGAACAATGGCGTGGCAAGTCAGCCTAATTCTAAACGTTGTGTGAAACCTGTGGTGCGGGTGTCCTCGTCACCTAATTGTAATCGTGTTAGAGTGAGTAATGATTTTGGAATTTCTCCTGTGGCTAAAGGAATATCCCCGTTTATTGAAATTTGTGTTAATGACGAGCCCGTTTCTGCATTGCTTGATTCTGGTAGTGTCGCATCCTTTATAAGCGAGGACTGGTTTTTATCTATGAAGAGTGTTTGCAAATTTCCTGAGTTAGAGCCTAACAATGAATCTTTTATTTCGGCAAATTGTTCAAACTTAAATATTTTGGATAGTATGACAGTCAAAATTCATATTCTAAATTTTTCTTGGAAATTTAAATTTTTGGTTGCCAGAAATCTTTCTTGTGCTGTGGTCATTGGAGCTAATTTCATGTCACACGTTGGTATGCTTCTTGATTTTGGTGCTCGCAACTTATGGTTTAAGTTTAATCCACAGAGTAAATTATCTTTCAACCCGGTTTTATCTTCTCCTGCTGTCAATTCTGTTAGTGAACCTATGACTATTGAGGATCTCGATCTGGAAAATTTAACGAGTCTTCAAAAGGATGCCATTAAGAGGTTATGTCAGGAGTATGGCGATGTATTTACTGACAAGCTGGGTGTAACCCATTTGATGGAGTACAAGATTGAGCTAACCGATTCTGTGCCGGTGCGTTCCAGCCCGTATCGCCTTGCCCCGCCCAAGATGGCTGAACTTCGTAGGATTATCGATAAGATGTTAGAAGAAGGTGTAATCCAACCCTCTATCTCTGCCTACTCATCCCCTGTATTTCTTGTGCCAAAACCTAACGGTGGTTTTCGGCCGGTGGTCGACTATAGGGCTCTTAATCAAAAAGTTGTTTTGCAGTCCATTCCTTTGCCGGACCTTCACACATGTTTTAGTTGGTTTCGCAACGCGAAGGTGTTCACGATCCTCGATTTAAATTCTTCCTACTTCCAAATTCCCCTCTCTCCTGAATCCAGGCATGTTACTGCTTTTTCCACTGACTGGAACCTGTTTGAATATGCCCGTGTCCCGTTTGGCCTATCCACCGGAGCCGCTGTGTTGAGTAGACTTCTGGACAAGGTATTTTCTGAAATTAAATTCAAGTTTGTGTACCACTACCTTGACGATGTGGTGATCTATTCCGAGTCCTTCGAGGAACACGTTGATCATCTGAAAATTGTACTTGATCGGTTGCGTGACGCTGGACTTACCGTCAAATTGTCCAAGGTTTCATTTGCCAAGCCCAAAATGTCCTTCTTGGGACATATTGTTTCTGAATCTGGTATCTCAGTGGACCAGTCTCGTACGCAGGCCATCAGAGATTTTAAACCACCCAAGAACGCCAAGGGTGTTGCTCGTTACATTGGTATGGTCAACTTCTTCCGTAAGTTTATCAGTAACTTTGCCGACCGTGCTGCTCCTCTAAATCAATTACGCAAAAAGGCTGTGAAGTTCGAGTGGGGTCCCTCTCAGCAAGCAGCCTTCGAAGATCTTAAGCTTGCGCTCTCTAACGCCCCTGTGTTAGCCATTCCGGATTTTGGGAAGCAGTTCATTGTGCAGACTGATGCGTCTGGTCGTGGTGTTGGTTGTGTCCTACTGCAGGAATCTGATCTGGGTAGGCAACCCATTGCATACGCTTCTCGTACCTTAACGGACGCAGAGAGGAAGTATTCCATTTACGAACTTGAGGGTTTAGCTGTGTTGTTCGCTCTAGAAAAATTCCGTATGTATCTTGAGCACACCAAGTTTCTCCTTGAGACCGATAACCAAGCCTTGAGCTGGGTCTTAGGGAAACCCCGCAAAACTGGTAGAATTGCTAGGTGGGCAACTAGGATTCTGTCGTTCCAGTTCACTGTCCAACATATTCGTGGGTCCGAAAATGCGGTAGCTGATTCTTTAAGCCGCATGTACGAGGAAACAGCTGAAGAGGATGTTCAGGAATGTGAACCTGTAAACCTTGTATCTGCTGTAAATTGTGACAATGCCGTTCTTAGCAATTCCCCTGTGCTTTTTGAGAATGTGAGACGATTCCAGAAGGAAGACCCCTCCTTATCTAGCCTTATTGACCGAATCAATTCTGGTGAAGTGATCAAGCCCTACTCTCTGAAGGACGGTGTATTTTGTTGTTCGTCTCGTCATGACCGCCTACCTAAAATTGTGCTCCCGTCGGTCCTCATTCCGGAAATCTTTCGTTACTATCATGAATCTCCTATTGGTGGCCACCTAGGAGTATTCAAGACCTGAGCTAAAATCAGACAGTTTTTCATTTGGCATGGTATGGATGGCGACATCAGGAGGCTCATTAGGAATTGTGCTGCATGCAGTATTAGCAAACCTCCGGTTTCTACTAAGGTTGGCCTGTTGTCATCTGAACCAGCATCTAGACCCATGGAGAGGCTTTTTATCGACCATGTTGGACCGTTCCCTCGCTCTGGTCGGGGAAACCAATTTGCGCTTGTTTGCACTGACGGTTTCTCCCAGTTTTGTTGGATTTTCCCCACCAGACAGGCTACGACCAGTTCCGTCATAAAGTGTCTTAATTCCATCTTCTCGTCCTTTGGGCCATGTCAGTATCTGGTGTCAGATAATGCCAAGTGCTTTGTATCTCATCAGTTCCGTCAATTCTTGTTTGATTATGCTATTTCGCATGTAACCACCACTCCCTATTTTCCTAACCCGTCTCTTGCTGAGCGAGTCAATCGTAATCTCCGTTCTGCTCTGATTGCTTTCCACCACGACGACCATTCCAAGTGGGATTCTAATTTGCATTGGCTCAATTTTGCTTTCAACACCGCCGTGCATGAGAGCACGAAAGCCACCCCTTTTTCGCTAATGTTTTCCTTTATGGCTAATTCTCCGTTGTCCAACCTGTGGAACCTGCACGATCTCCTTCCTGACAGTTTCACGCCGAGGATATGAGGGCGAAATTCGACAAGGCTAGAGAGAATATTAAGGTGCCCCATGACCAACTTGCCAGGCGACACAATGCCTGTCGCAAGCCAGCTGATTTGGAAATTGGTGATGTTGTGTACGTCCGCAATTTCGAGCCCAAGGGCGTCAGTAATCTTGTCTCAAGCAAGTTAACCCCTCGTTTTAAAGGCCCATGTTATGTAGAGGCATTCTTGACCCCTGTTACTCTTCTTGTTCGAAACCCTAAGGCCAACAAAATTTCTAGAGTGCATCTATGACACATTAAACGAGGTGGAGACGTTTCTAATGAGGAAATGCTACCATAAATTTTGTAAACTGATTTTGTATAATGTAGAGTATCCCTAACCTTCATTGAAGCCTTCAAGCTTCTGTTCCTTCTGGAATTTTGAACTGGATATGCAAACTCTGATGGGATACAAATTGTAAATGTTGGGAAATTCCCATTTTAATGGTAAATTGTAAAAGTGTACCTAATTTTGATGTTTCATAGGAGATGCTAATATGTAAGTTGGGCTCGGTGGGAGACCTAACTCATGGTAACCTTGTATTCCTGTTCCCTTTGGGAATTTTAGTGGTCATTCCTCTACCGTAGTTCCGTCTAAATGTATAGTCATCTAACTCATGTAATCTTGAAATGTACTTCGAATCTGTAAAAAGGTAAACTTGTTAATGAAATTTTGTAAGCACGGATCTAGGGCATGGTCAAAAATTGTCTTCATTTAAAGTCAACCTTGTTTCTCTTTGTAAAATGTAATAAGAATTAGTAATTCTGTAAACCTTTTTGAAATTAGATTAACTCCTATTTTTGTAAATGGCTGCCCACGCGTCGAATCATATCTTGCACATTACTTCCTCCTACTTCGTCTAAAACGACCTACATTGGACTTGTTGATAATGTATCTAACGTGTCTCGGACTCTGAAAGCACTGCTGGTGCTGGTGTACTGCATTTCTGAAGATTTTTGGACACAGTGATGCTGTTGACTAAGTGGTTTGCGAGGTGATCAATTATCCCATCACTGATAATCTGACCCTGCATTCTTTCTAACCAAAACGATGCGGTTTCATCCATCAATTGGAGTTAACAGGTGAACATTATCTTCGGGAAACATCTCTGGTGAATCGACTAGTTAAGGAGTACGGTCTATGCCTTGGCATATTCGTGAACGGTGTTCACGCTTAAGGGAGGGAGACTGATACGTGCAAGGGCACGTCCGTACGCTTTCAAACATGTATATACCCTTGGATTGTAACATCTAGACATTTGAAACGACCGCCTGGTAACTTGCTTCCCATTTTGAACACGAGATGGTAGCTCCTGTCGGACTTTGGAAAGATTCAAATAGTTCCTGTCTCCCCACTAGGTAGTGTGGGCTGCTCCTTATAAAACTCTTTGTACGCATGACATAATTGAAAGACAATCATATTCTTCGTCTTAAAACAAATGCCGGTGTATTCATGATACCGCCAAATTATGAACTTATTTATGACATTGTTGTTTTGAGGTGTCACTCCGTGATTGGACAATATTATTTACGTGTATACAGTTCGAAAATGACACGCAAAAATTCTCCGCCATTTTGTGGAGGCCATAAGCTGACGTGAAGTAAACACATCTAGCCGACTGGTCGTGAAAGGTGTCTCCGTTGATGGGGGCTTTTGGACCCCATTCTCTACGAAATCTAAATTTATTCAAGAAAAAGGGAACGCCTGTGCTACATAAGGTTTAATTTCATCGTTCCGCCGTGATGAGGAAATGTGCAAGTTAATCGCAACTGGATGCGATCGAGTGCTGTCATCTACACGAGGCATGGGCGTGTTAGCCATTTTTTGTGAAGCACTTGTAGTTACGTAAAATTATGTGTTAATTACTTTATTATTATTGTGTCTCCTCTGTGAAGAATTTAAGGTACGTTTTTTAAAATTTAATTTATCTAATTATTTTATTTTGGGAGCTCCAATTTTTGGCCGTGTATGAATGTTGATCTTCTGTTATGTTTTGGCTTGTAGGCCTAAAATTTCTTTTACGTTTTAATTACGTTTCCTGATTTATTATGAACCTTGTTTTCTTTCTTCGTACCTCCTGAAGACACATTTCTAGTTTATTTCACGTTTTAATTATTAGTAGTGGAGTGATAGGGGTTCTGCCCCACTTCAGAACCCCGTTATTACCACTACTAAGCCTCAGCCATGTTAAATATCTCTCGAACGCATGGTCCGATTTTGACAAATGGCGTGTCAGTGGACTCGGGCTGACGTTCTCTTTCCTATGGACCATGTATTATATTTTTCAAAAATTCTTTGAATTTTTTTGTTTTGCAACGTTGGTGATAGTTTGAAAACCAAACATGGTAGAACGTTGTGCCATGGCTCAAACGAACGGCCTTTATGACCTTTATTTTTTGTAATAAAACTTTTTTATTTTTTATGTTTTTTTGAAAACACTCGAATTTTGAAAATCCTATATTTTGGAAACTAGGAACTCTACAAAAAAAGTTTGTTTGACGTAAATGAAAGGTCCCTACCCCCTCTACCTCAAAAATAAATTTCAAGTCTCTAGGATGAAAACCTGTAGGTAGTAGTGTGGTAGTGAGAGAGCTGTCTCACTTAGGAAGTTGTGAGCCCCTGCGACCTTGGAATGGAAGGAGCCATGCTAGGAGGGCGTGCTTGGATTCGTTTTTTTCGTCTCGTCGTGCTCTTTACGGGAATGTAGGTGTCGAAAAGGTGAAAATCTGGAAACACGGTCTTTTTGGGGTAAAAACGTGATTTTAGACTTTTTGCTATATCTCGCGAACCAAGTATGCTAGAGACATGAACGAGGGGTCCAAGGACTCGGAGTGACGTCCTCTTTGCTATGGACCACTCGTTATATTTTTTTTAAAAATTTGGAAACGCGATTTTGGGGTAAACACGTGTTTTTTGTGATTTTTGCCGATATCTCACGAACCAATAACGCTAGAGACGTGTACGAGGTGTCCTAGGACTCGGGCTAACGCCCCCTTTCAAATGTGGTAGATATTTTTTTCCCAAAAAGATAATTCACAAAGGGCCTAACGCCATACATGTTGAAATAACGTTTTCTTTTTCTTTGCCTGTTTATAATGTCCATGAAGCGTGGCGGTTGAGAGAGAGACGATACGGCTGGGTGTGTGTGTTTCAACGAACCTGTCGCTGACCACGGTGGCTGTGTTCAATAGATCAATCGCTATTTCGACGGGTCGGTGTATGACAGAGCGAGGGTACGTTTTTTCACACTTTTTACCTTTAACGTGTAAACGGTGATGAGAACTTGGTTCTATGTTGGTCGAAGCGAGTACAGAAATCACACTTGCCGAGGAGCAGGAGGTGAATGTCATTTGAGCTTATGGGAAGGCGTTGATCTGACTTGACAACAGGTGACGCTTGAAGGTGAAATAATCTGACCATTGTGCTGGCAGGGAAGTGCGAAAGGCGTGCACACATGTGTGAAACCACAGGCACGCTAAACCAGTGACATCCTGTCTTGCTTCGTACGTGACAAAATGCAAGTTGACGTGAAATTTGATCTATCGCAGGTGTTCGCTTGGGTGTTATCTGTCCACATGCGCGATAACTGTTAACAAGTTACATCCTGTTTTGCTGCGTACGTGACAAAATGCAAGTTCATGTGAAATTTGATCCGGCACAAGTGTTCGCCTGGGACGTTAGCTGTCCACGTGCACGATAAGAGAATGTTCAAAGCGTGGGAATCGCTGAATCAGTAAAAAGTATGATGCAACTTGTCGGAATGATGTCACAACCAATAGATAGGCAAGAGCTGCAAACAGCAGTGGTGGGAGGTGAAGGGAGGGAGAGGGGAGGGGGTGATGTATGAGAGAACACAGGAGGAAAGGGAAAGACAAACATGTATGAACATGCATGAAGCGCGGAGCGCTGTACACATAGAGCTATAGGTGGTGTACAACATGGGTGAATAAATAAAAAGTACACAGGTTCACACAACATGTAGTTTATTGATCCAAGAATTAAACGTAGAGTTAAACCCTAACCATTTGACGTAGAGTTTATTTCCTTTTTGTTTCAACACTTTTTCCACAAGATAATGCTGAGGAAATGCTGTTTTCTGAAGTTCATGGAGATAAAATCTACCTTTTATGGGTTGATGGTTGAGGTCCTCGAGTAAATAGGTGACTGGAGTGTCCAAGTTGACTCGACGAATTCGAAATAGTTCAGTCCCCCACTGAGGCGTGTAGCCCTTATTGAACGCAGACTTAAATTTGCTCACACGAACAAAATCCCCAATGTTCAGTCGGTGACGTTTAGGATCAGCTGTTTTTATGGGGTTAAACAGTTTATCCAATCGCTGAATATTTTTAGTTACGAGACGTGGCTTGGTCCCAATCGTTCTATGTTTGGTGTCATTGTAACGTGTCACTAGCTCAGGTAACATGTCCAACCAGCGATAACTGCCCTGAGCGGTAAACGCTTTCCACATATGGGTTTTCAATGTTCGGTTGAACCGCTCGACCACACTGGCTTTGAGATTGCTGTACGTGGTGTAATGGTGAATATCCTTAGATTTGAGAAAACTGGAGAAGTCCTTGTTGAAAAATTCTTTCCCCTGGTCGGTTTGTAGCAGCTGAGGTTGACGTTGGGAGTGTTGAATAATATGTTGAAAGGCCTTGGTAACTAGTGGACCAGACTTGCGACGCACAGGTTCAACAAAGGCCATTTTGGAATAGACATCAATGACGGTCAACATATAGCGTACACCGTCGTTAACGCCAGCATAGGGTATCATTTCAACCAAGTCAGCCTGCCAAAGTTCATCCACACCTCGTGAAATCACCTTGAGTCGTGGATAATGACGTCTAGCTGGGCGATGCAACTCGTGAGCAATACCCATTTTAATGGGTGAGGGCTTAAACAATAATTTTGGCATTTCGAAGTTCTTGTTCAATTTCTTGAATTTCCCAATCGTGACCGGTATGGCCAGCTTGACGTGAGGCATGCAACAACTGTAGCCGCTGGACGAGCTTATTGGGATTGTGCCAGTAGGTAACATCCACAAGGGGTTTTAATGGTTTAAAAGTCACTCCCGAAGCGGATGCTTTACGACGAGTACTTTGACTGGTGGGAAACATTTTTGCAATGATGGTTTTATATTTTTGAGATATATTGGCATTCACTTGTTGCGTGGGATCATACTGTCTTTTGTGAGCATGGGTATCCAATAAAATGGATTTATATTTGTCAAGGTCCTCTGACGTATAATCATGGAAAGAGGGGGTCCGAGAAAAGAGCAGCTTTAACAGTCCTGGCGTTAATTTATAGTTGATGTTTTTAATGACAGCTTTAGTACGAGCAAATTTAATGGATGAATCGCCAATTTTAAAACTATCATTCTCATAGCGAACACCATACGTGGTATCTGTGTTTCCAATAAATAGATCGGTGAAATAGGGTTCCAATGTTGATCCATAATATTTTATTAAAATGGTTTTCAGTTGAGCTTTATGTTGAGGGGTGGCCAAGAGTTGTGAAAACGGAGACGCTCTGGAAGGGCAAGGTGTTTCGACCATGGCCAAGGATTTCTTTTTTCTCAAAAACTCTTCAAGGGGTGCAGCCTTTTTTTGAGGCGTAAACACTTGTTCCTCCTCATCCTCAACTTCACTAACACTAGTCAAATCTTCCTGTTCCTCTTCCTCTTCCTCAGGGTCCTCGTGCAGCGTCTGCGTGGCTTGTGAAACGGTGGGTAGCGTTTCAGATGGCTTGAAAGAGGGTTTCAACATGGCTTTTAGTGGAGGTGCTAAATGTTGCTGAATAAACAAAGCATGATTGGCACGTGATTGTTTCAATTGACGAAACTTTTGGCGAATAGTATGTTTTGCTTTAATAATATGCTTTTTCAATTGAATCTCTGCTAACGCCATGGTGTCTTGACAAATGACTTGCCGGGGAATGAGACAGGGCCTTAAATAGCAATAAAATGATCAAACCCTAAGCGATACCGTCCTTGGTTGAGTTCACTTTGTTTGTCAATCACTAAACAGGCATGACGTTGAGTGTTCCAGCACTTGGCACACAATTCTGTAAACATTTGAAAGGTCATATCCGGATTCACATGTTCATTATAAATGTGACGACTGTTCCTCTCGTCCTGGCGAAATAAAACAATGACATTGGCATTGTCACGAATCAACTGTTTGGACATTTTAGAATACGTTTGCCCAAGATAGAAGCAATCGATATGTTTGTGTCGACCTATGCTGAAATAGCTTTGAATGATGCCTTGACGTTCAGTGGATACATCATCGAAAATCATGAGTGAATCAGGCTTTACCTCATTCGGTGAAATCACATTTTCTTGCATGGAAAATGTAAAATAACCCATATTCTCTTTTTGTAATCCAGACATGACTTGATCCAGAAACACGTAGAGGGGTTGGTAGAGAGATTTTGCAAAAATATAAATATTTTGAAAACGCAGACCATTGGGCGCTGTAATGAGCGTTAGCAAAAGATTTGTCTTTCCACAGCCGGAAGGCCCCACAATGATGCAGCGAATGGAAGATGGAAACAGTGAACCATGGCGTTGTTCACGTGATGTGGGACAGAGATGGGAAACCATGTCCCCCACGGGGAATGACTCTTGCTGCTTAATAATCTTCATGTCAACTAAGGCTTAGACAGGCTAGCCGGCTGTCTATATACAGGACACCGAACCTTGTCATAGAAACAGTAGACTGCTACTACAGGTTGACGATGGATGTCTTTGGACGTGCGTTGATGGCCAAAGCTAGGCCTGTCCCCATACATGATCCTAAACAGGAAACAGATCCTGCTAATAAACACTATGTGGATAGGTCAGTAGTGCCACGCACAAAACAGGGAGATTATGACTTTAAGGGAAAGCGGTTAACCCATGTAAAACATCCTCAAGTGTCTACAGACGTTACTACGAAAAAGTATGTGGATAACAAAGTGTATGAGTTTTATGACAAAGTGCCACAGCTTATGGTGAATGGCTATAGCGCTAATCACCATCGGATTATTCACGTGAAAGACCCACAAGACGAAGACGATGTTTGTACCAAGCGTTACGTGACCCATGAAATGAAAAGGCTTTATAAATTTATCCCATCTGTGTTTTTAGTGTATCTGACAAATGAAAAACCTTTGAATGAGAGAAACCATTTACCGCTAGTCCATGATCAGCACTTGACCTATGTGCTTGCTTCAGGATTAAGCCACTATCGATTACACTATGATGGAACCATTCACATCAAATATGCCATACCTGATGAGAACCATTTACAAATAAAGATAAATGGTCATAGGATGTTGGTCCATGACCATGAAATGGTCAATGCAGGGGACGAATTATCCTTTTATCTCATGTTGACATGGGATGAAAAGCAAGCGGGGAAAACCATAAACGATTTCCCACTTTATGTGGAATTGGAATATACAGCCATGAAATAACCATCTGACGTTAGTTGTGATTTAAACTTTCTTGTGAAAGGTTGTTGGTCATTATCATCATGGTGAAACAAAGGTATGCAGTGAGAAAGACTAAAAAAAGGACTTTGTCCTTGGCAAAGCCTGGGCTTACAACATTCGTGGACAAGCCCTTGCGAAAGAAAAAAAGAAAAAATAATGTATTGACCATAAGGAAAGCCCTTCGAGCAGCACAGAGACAGGTTATTCCAAAACGTCGGCGACAGGTTTCAAACCAAGGGCGAGTGATTCCCGTCCCAAAACGAGCGGGATTTTTACCTGCATTATTTGCCGGGTTGGCTGCTCTAGGTTCACTTTTGGGCGGTGCCAGTGCAGTGGCGAAAACCATTAAAGCCGCGCAGCAGGGCAAGCAACAACTCAAAGAAAGTCAGCGACACAATGAAACGATGGAAGCGATTGCCATGGGGGCTAGAAATGCCAATTTAAAGCCAGCCTTTTATCAACAAGGATTTGGGATTTCACCATTTCGAAATATTAAAAAAAAAAAAATGTAACCTCAGCCATAGCGAGACATGCCCTGACGCATCAACAAGTGGAAAGCTATGCTAAACAACTAAAGCTTTCTCATTTTCGAGGTGTGTTTATGCGAAACCAATTACCCCCACGACCCTGGAAACAGGAATGTGCTGTTGTCAATTTGGATGATCACCGAGGACCAGGAACGCATTATGTAGCTTATGTCAAAGAGGGATCCACGGTATGGTACTTTGACAGTTTTGGGAATTTGCCCCCGCCCATGGAACTAGTGACCTATTTTGGAAACAGGATCAAGATATATTATAATGTGAAACGAGAGCAAACGTTTAACAGCCAACAGTGTGGACGTTTGTGTTTAATTTTTTTATATAAGACGCAGCATAAGCAAAAACGCCACCAGTATGTCGGCAGAAAGTAAAACGTTTACAGTGCATGGACGTGGACCTGAAGTCAGCCTAGACTTTTACCCGCCTATCGAATTGAGTGAAAAACCCTATGGTTTAGGACTTGTTTCTCTTGAAACGTACAATCGAATATACAACATACGTGAAAATGTGAACAACAAGTTTTACTATGATGATTCTGTGCTCACCTTGAACTCTGGTGGATACACGATCGATGATATTTATGAACACATTTATGTGGTGTTGATCAATCAATATGGTTTAAAGTCATTTCTTGACGGAACGCACAAGTTTGAACTTGTAGGAAATACCAACACTCATCGCTGCAGTATTTTCTCCTCATTCAACATTGACTTTAAAACACACCCCGATTCCATTGGCCCATTACTCGGATTTAAACCACGTGTGTTGGAGCCCAACAAAAAACATGAATCGGACCATGAAGTGAAATTCATTGAGGACCATCATGTGTCGGTGACGTGTAATATTATTAGCCAAGTGTACACCAATCAAGAACCATCGCATTCGCTTTATGACTTTATTGTGACATCGCCCAATGGGTATATTATTCGTGAAAACCCTCCAGTGGTGCTTTTTCATGCTGTGGCTGTTGATAGTATTAGTAATATAACATTAAGACTGATCAATAGAGATCAACAACTCATTGATCTAGATTCCACCACACCAGTGACTTACAAGTTGGTGCTAAAGCCACTATGAAATTTGTGTATAAAGCAACAACACCGTCTAGGAATGGTGTTAGTTGTTTGCCACGTGAATACACGTTAACATCTCAGAACAAGCAGATTTTACAGCATTTGGGTTACCACGTCAACCCTCATAATGAATTCTATCCTAGAGATAGCGAACCGCATCGAGGAGCAACCAGGAGTGGTAAGAATTGATCTCCATTCCTATCAAGCTCAAACACCTGGACTCAATAACAATGATGAAATTCAATTTGTTATCAACAACCAAGATATTTACACCCTACCGCATGAAAGTGTCATTCAGATTGAAGGTCGGCTCACCAAAGCCGATGGCTCTACACCTACCACATCCAAGTTGGCCAACCATGGTTTGGCCTTTCTGTTTTCTGAAGTGCGGTATGTCATTAACGATATCGTGGTGGATAGCACTCGAAATGTGGGCATTTCCAGTGTCATGAAACTATACCCCTCTTATAGTGAGGAAGAAGGTAAAACACTTTGCATGGCAGGTTGGTGTCCTGACTCGACCAATGACTGGATGGTACACACCGATGGAACCTTTACTGGATATTTACCTCTTAAACTGGTTCTAGGCTTTGCCGAAGATCACCAACGCATTGTGGTTAATGCAAGGCAAGTGCTTTACCTAGTGAGAGACAGGAGTGATAACAATGCACTCAAGGGAGCCGACAATGCCCCCATCGATTCAAAAATTCAACTACAACGCTTGCTATGGAAAGTGCCTCATGTGACCCTTAACGATAGCAAAAAACTGGACATACTCAAGATGGTCAAGAGAGATATGCCTCTACCCTTGGAATTTAGAAGCTGGGCCCTCCATGAGTATCCGCTATTGCCCACTACCAACACACACAGTTGGTCTGTAAAAACAGCTCGCTATACAGAGAGACCTCTCTACCTGATCGTGGGTTTTCAAACGAATCGCAAGTATCAACAAACCAAAGATGCCTCGCAATTTGATCACCTGCAATTGAGAAATGCACGTCTTTTCCTCAACGGAGCCGTGTTTCCCTATGAAGGACTGGATTTGGATTTTTCAAAAAATAAGTTTGGTCCTCTGTACGACTTGTTTTCTAAATTTCGATGGTCGTATTATCAAAAAGAGAACGGCCCCATGCTACTACCCCAAGCGTTTAAGACAAGAGCACCACTGATTGTCTTTGACTGTTCTTACCTGGAAGAGTCTGTCAAGCCATCCAATATCGACATTCGACTAGATTTTGAAACGCATGACAATGTACCAGCCAATACGACGGCCTACTGTCTGATTATTCATCACAAACAAGTCAACTATTATCCACTGTCCAACCAAGTGACGAGTGTATAAATAACAGCTCAACCCACGTCAAGCCGCTCAGTCATGTCTTGCTTTAAAGCCTCAAGAGACGTTACATCCATGAATTTAAACTCTGAGGAACAACGTTTCAAGACTTTTGCCACATGGCCAGTGCCTTTCATAAACCCTCAAGACTTGGCGGCCGCTGGATTCTACTGTTTAAAAACAAGAGATGAAGTGAAATGTGCCTTTTGTCCCATCATTATAGACCAATGGCAGGAGGGCGATGAACCCATGCAGGAACATCAGCGCTGGTCACCCACCTGCCCCTACCTGTGCAGAATGAAAGTGGGAAATATACCCTGTCATTCAAGCTATCCCCCACTTGTGTCTCTGGGTGATGAAAAAAATACAAGTTATGATACATGTGGGCCGTATGGTATCCATGGTGCTTCGGTGAGCAGCTCACCATCAAAAACGCCTAGTTTAGAGACATTGGGACATCATCGGTGTTATGGACGTTACAAACACAAGAGACTAAATTGTTGTATCAGTTGCTATCGTCCTTATCCTAAAATGAGAAAAGCCTGTAAGACGTGTTATGATAATAAAATGATGTAATTCTTAAATTCTTATTTTTGCATGTCCCTCTGTCCTACCCTAACCTTCTTTTTTGAAACTAGCATGGCAGGTAAGCCCATGCCATGATCACACGTGATCGTCAGTCAGTCGTCAGTTGAACTTGGTCCAGGCAAGCGTCAACATGTTGCGCACACTCATTGTGGATTGCCAAGGGTTTAAAATTGGTGACAACAAATTTATATTTAAACAAGTGGCCATGATCGATTGTACCACGTTTTGGATATCGCAAGCTACGCATTTGCTATTTAAACCACCCCATGCTTTTGATTTGTTGTGTGAAAAAGACCGTAAACAAACCCAGTGGATTGAAAATCATAGGCAACTAGACTGGAATCAGGGAACCATTTCCTATAAATATTTGGACGTGGTTATGAAAGCACACTTGTCCTCGGCCAATGTGGTATTTGTGAAAGGTAATGAAAAACGTCAATGGTTGCAACCATTTTTGGCGTCTTACTGCCAATGTATCGACCTCATGGAGTTGGGCTGCCCCTCCCTGCAAACGCTCATGGATACTTGTTCCTGTGGCAACATTACCCATACAGCCCTATCGCATGCGTGGCATCTCTTTCATTGGTTAACCACCCATGCCTGCTGGGAGTTGTTGAACAAAATTATAACTCAAGATTTACCTGTGAATGACGTCAGTGAGATTTCTACAAGCGACGTGTAAACATCTACAGCACGTGATACCATGGAGAAAGGCAATGCTACGGACAAAGCCATCGGCAAGTTCTTTGTGTGCAAAAAGAAACTAGACAGTTTTACCAAAGAGGAACTCTTGGCGCTGCCCAAGTCGTTCATTTATTATGTGGCCGCCAATGCAGTGAAAGAAATCTGGCAACATGTACCAAAATCATGGACTCAAGACCCTGTGTTGAGTGAATTGCAACCCTGTACGGATTACGATCACCATAAGCAAGTGGCCATGGCAAAAATACCGTCTATGCGTCAGTGTGCGACTTGCCAGCTAGTGAAACTGTATCACGGTCATAAAAGTCCATGTAAAGACTTTGTTGAATCATTCCACGGGTGTCATGGCGAGAAAAAGCAACAACAACAACAACAACAAACACAAACATCGTCCACAGAGGAGGAGGAAGACCAAACCTTTTTACCATCGATGGAAAAGGATATGCCAGACCTGTACTGGCAATGGCGTCATTGACAAAGTGATTCAATACCTACCTTTCGAAATCCATCTTCCAGGTTATCGTTTTTGCGGCCCTGGAACTCGTCTCGAAAAACGTTTACAACGTGGTGATGTACCCATTAATCTTTTGGATCAAGCATGCAAGGAACATGACCTTTCTTATCGCCATAGTCATTCTGGTTTAAAACATGTGGCCGATAAATTGTTATTGAAGAAAGCTAAACAACGTTTCACATCCAGTGATGCCTCAGTGGGTGAAAGGATGCAAGCCCTAATTGTCATGAGTGCTATGAAAGGAAAGTTGATGATGCATGGACATAAACATTGAGGAGTGAGGAATTGGAATGTGTTTGTGTTCTATATTTCTTTTGTCAATTCACTATAACTATGAAATAAAAACAAAGGTTTACCAGAGCACGATGTTTTGTTATTTTTATTTTTAAGAAATCGTGATGTTGATGGCTTATGTTTCATTTTACACATTTCACACATGATGAATTCACACACTGCCATTTGTCATTTTGCAATTTACAGATTTTAAAAATGTTCGTTTCAAGTTTTGCGATTTTGATGATATGGATTTTTCCATTTTGCTGATGACACTTTTTAAACAATGACCGTTTGAAGTTTTTGAATTTTCATATTTTACACATGGCCATTTCCAGTTTTTAAAAATGTCCGTTTTAAGTTTTGCGTTTTTGGTGATATGGAAACATGGATTTTCCATTTTGCTGTTTTCACATTTTTCCATTTGGTGTATGTCGAAAGTTGAGATTTGACAATGATGTTGATGCGAGTGCTTGACCTTGATAATACTGCAATGTGCTGATGCGTGTTTGGAGAAACGTCGAGGTCTACGACTACTGCAGGTAAGACTGTTTTTTTTACAAAAATAATGTCTATTGTCTGCCACATTTCAATGAAAAAACAAAACTATTGAAAACAAAATAAGTATATAAGTGACCATTTTCCCCCTCCCCACCCACCCACCCTACCTCATCGTGTTTGCTCTGGTCAATCATACACACCAGTTTTCTCTCTCTCCACTCATACATTCACACCTGTCATTGGGAACAAACACAACCACTTTATTTATTCCCAAAAGCACATTCTCGACATGCACACTCTTCCCAAAAGAACTTTTTAGTTTATCATTTACATTACGAAAAATAATTAAATACTAGTTATTAAAGTTACTAAAAATCTTACTTATTTCATATTTACAAAAAAAAATCAACTTTGTACAGCGTTAAAAGAATCAGACTATTTACCAATCAAAAAATTTAAAAAAAATAAGGTTGCATAGAACTTTTAAAGAGCAAAAGGTTCAAGTGGGTTGTCACTATTTACAATGACAGAAACCAATATTTACAAAATACTAAATCTACAAGTTACATAAAGCCATGTCCCATAAACGATTAAACAGTGAAATCACACCTCCTCCTCCTTGCGATCATAACCCCAGGGCAGGCTGGTGAGCAGGTCATCAGCCCACACACGCTTGTTATCCATGGAGGCGAGGGTGCGTTTTCTCTGTTCCACAAGATACAAATGATGGTTGCTGGATTGTATCCTGCACTGTGTATGAGACATAGCTTTGCCAGTGCGTAAAACCGCTAGATAGTCATTAACACGTAGCGATTTTACCACTGCCCTACCTACACCTTTTGCTCTCTTGGCTTCCTTACAATCGAGTGTGCGGTAAGCATACATTTTCGAAGCCAAACCTACGAATTCCGTCATAATGGAATCACCGCATTCATCTTTTAAAACGCCCATTTTCTTTTTGTTTTTTATGGGCAGCTGAAACACGTTGTCAGCACTATAGCAAGAAGTGTCGAACCAGTCACTATGTTGCCTCATGACGTCATAGGGGTTGCAGTGGCGAATGTGGTAAATGAATGAGTCCGTGTCCATATACAAAAGAGAGACGTCCTCAAAATGGCGTTTGGCAAACTCATAGTGGAATCGATACATGACCGATTTAGAAAAGTCTAAAATGACTTGACCCAAGTAAATGGGCTTATCCATGGTCACGCTGGTCTTACTCATTTCAATAGTAGCCAAATCCTCATCGATAATTTTGATCGATTTAAAATTTGGCTTGGCAATGTACCGCCGGGCACCCCACTGCCCCTCCCAGACATTCACTAATTTAATGTCACGGTATTTGCGGACATTCTCCATGGACTTGCCATAGATGCAGTTGTTCATTAATTTAAAAAAATTAATTTCAAACTGCTGTGTTGCCATTTGTCGGTGCTCTGTGTTGAGTCGCATGTATGGCTCAAGCCATGCTTTTTGAGCAAAAGAAATACCCCTGTGGACTTTCTTCAACACCAAGCCTTGGGCGAGGCATTGCACCAACATTTGTATATGTAGCACATACCGATTTTTGTTGTAAAGTGTGCCCATGAGTTTTTCAGTTTTCACTTTACTGTCAGGGGGAACCATTTGCTCAAGGCAGAATGGGAAATCGGCATGTTCATCATACAAGGATGAGGGATATTCAATATCCACTTCTAGCACATATCCACGGCCTGTTTCTTGGCTAGCCATGTTCACATCAAATTCTGACACTTGTTTGTCTGTCAGCCAAGCAAACTTCCCATAGGGCAAAGGCTGACTCATGGCGTAACCGTACAAATTATTCACGTCATAGTACATTAAGTACGATTCTGGTTTGTCTGGTGAATAATCAGGCATGTAGACATTGTTCGCTTCAGCATGGCGCTGGTTAAGTGACACAAAGCCGCCACGAATGCCCTTTTCAAAAAATAGAACCATGTCTACATCAGTGAGTAAATCCAATTCCACTTGAGTGTATTTCAAAGCGGCATCAAACGAGAGCCCAGGACTCGTATAATAGTGAGCCGGGTCAAGACCGTAAATGTGTTGACACAAGTTACGGAATTTTTCAAACACATCAGTGAGCAGCAATACATCCAGTTTTAGGTAATGCAAAGCATATTCACTTAGCGTGTTCATGCCAAACACTCGCCAAACTTGACATGCATGTGCATAGTCTTCATCGGAAACGGTACTGCGTGTTAGTTTCGAGTAAAATTTCTCTTGTGGTGGGAGTTTTCTTTGCTTTAACACGTCCCAGCTATTGCAGAAATCATACGGGAATATACCTTTCCGAATGCACAATTGAAATTGCTCAGGATCATTAAAATGCATTCTAGTATTTTTTAATTCCTCCTCATTCAAGCCATTCACAAGGCTGTCTAGCGAGGATGCCATAAACTTAAAGGAATCCAAAAATCGAATGCTAAAGTTGCTCAACCTCCATGTCAGGGCCGTAAAACGCTCATGGTTTTGGGGAATAATGGTAAACGAGCCCTTGTTGACATGGCCCAATTCACGAATCAAAAACTGAATGTCATAATTTGCCAGATTGTGGAAAAAGACACCGATGAAACGAGGAGCTGGAAAGTTCAAATTGCATTTACTATGCGCAGCTCCACGAAACTTCCCCGTAAAGTGTGAGTGATCACGAACGGTGTCTTCAGCACTGATCAGTGGCTTTTCGCAAATATGGCATGTCGTGGCATGCTCATACTGCTGCTGTTGTTCTGGAGATAGGCTCATGGGTACTGGGTGGTCCAGTAATTCCTGTACATGGTCGGCCAACTTGACAAGTTCATCCAAGAACCATTTGGCACAATCTGGCCCCTCACGATATTTGTAAACGGATTGTGTGGGGTCATGGGCACACACCACATTAAATCCTATGGCAAAGGGTTCATGTTTTTGAATGGGTGTGGTTGAGCTGATGGTGGGATCTGGTTCACATCCCGCCATGGGTGTGGTGAGAGCTTCGAAATCTGCATATACCACATAGGGAACAGTGTCACGCTTGTGAATGTCCTTAAACTTTAACACAGCCTTGTCCCCTTGTGGCAATATCAATCTCACCGCTTCCTGAGTAACACAATCTACCCTATGACGTTCTAAGAGCGTAGGGGTTGTAAAATATTGCAAGCATCGATCACAAATATGCTTTTTACATTTATATTTAGACACTTGACTGCTTAGCAATCTACTTAAGCTTTTAATCAGGCAATAGTGATTCACTTCTCCTACAGATAAATATAAAAGATGAATGTGATGTCGTTTCGGTTCTTTTGTGGCATAAAGAGGACCCACAATCACATCACCGTCAAGGCCATACACCATGAACGAAAAGTCCTGGTTATTTTGTTCAAACCTATGGATCTCGGTTAAGTCCATAGGGAACGACACTCGAGTTAAATTTAAAGTTTGTTTCAATTCGACAAACTTGGCCTTGTACTTTGCTGGTCTGTTAACATGACGGTCTTGTGCTGGCTGCAAATACGCAGCCACAGCCCACAGAAAGCAATCATTGTCACGATTCTTAATATTCACCACAGCCTTTTTCGAAGCTATTGCTAGTGGTGTTTTAATATAGCTAGACCCAGCATTCAACGGGTTGAATTGACAAATGTTGATTTGCAAATGATGAATTTTGTCTAAGGCTAGACCACTCGGTCCTTGTTGCAGTTTATCAAATTTTGATAGCAAGGCATTCACCACGTGGGTTTCATACCACTGTTCCAAATTATGGGCTATGAATAGCTCTTGCATTTTACTGCAAATATAAAATGTCTCTTTATGCTCCACGTCCTTCTTTTTATATATGAAATCGCACACCAGTTCTGTATTCACCTTTAAAGCCGTATGCAACCTTTGTGCTGTACAAATTTCAATTTTAAAAATTTCAAAACAAGATTGTAAAAATTCTTTGGGAATCAAACTTTTTCTAACATTGACCACGCGGCCAGAGCACACACGTGATTTGAAACAACTGTTTAGAGGTTCCCAAGTTGGGCTATCGGTAGCAGCAGTAAAAGACATTATTTTAGAAAGAACACTCTCACCTGAGTTTTCAGCTGTAGACTGCTTGACAATGGTCCCAAACACACACGTTCCTGGTTATTAACAAAGGTCAAGCGTTTTCCAACACTCTAAAAAGAAATAAAATAAACCACCATAAGTATATCCATTCCATATAGTTTATGCCTTTCATAAACAAAACAAAATCAAACAGGTTATATTATATAATAAAACAAATCTCACCTTGACGTGTAATGCTTTGCTATATTCCCGTCTCGTGGGCTAGTGTGGAAATGGTTTCCTCTTCTATCGGTCTGTCTTCCTCTTTCTTTAATATATTTCCCACAGACACACGACAGGTAGGCTATACACGTTATCTGCAAACAAATAAATAAATAAAATCATTAATTACCTAATCAATAAATAATTGCATGTATTTATATAAAAATCTATAAATATATAAATATATACCTACCCCACAACAAGGTTAAGTATTTTCCACCAACACCAAAACTGATAAACAAGACCAGGGGTTTCATGCAACGCAGTGTGTTCAAAGGTAGTCACCTAAGTGAGCGTGGAAATGATAACGACATGTCTTTATATATGCTACGTTGCATGTATAATCTTTTGTTTTCCCATGCTTTGAACATTCTCTTATCGTGCACGTGGACAGCTAACGTCCCAGGCGAACACTTGTGCCGGATCAAATTTCACATGAACTTGCATTTTGTCACGTACGCAGCAAAACAGGATGTAACTTGTTAACAGTTATCGCGCATGTGGACAGATAACACCCAAGCGAACACCTGCGATAGATCAAATTTCACGTCAACTTGCATTTTGTCACGTACGAAGCAAGACAGGATGTCACTGGTTTAGCGTGCCTGTGGTTTAACACATGTGTGCACGCCTTTCGCACTTCCCTGCCAGCACAATGGTCAGATTATTTCACCTTCAAGCGTCACCTGTTGTCAAGTCAGATCAACGCCTTCCCATAAGCTCAAATGACATTCACCTCCTGCTCCTCGGCAAGTGTGTTTTCTGTACTCGCTTCGACCAACATAGAACCAAGTTCTCATCACCGTTTACACGTTAAAGGTAAAAAGTGTGAAAAAACGTACCCTCGCTCTGTCATACACCGACCCGTCGAAATAGCGATTGATCTATTGAACACAGCCACCGTGGTCAGCGACAGGTTCGTTGAAACACACACACCCAGCCGTATCGTCTCTCTCTCAACCGCCACGCTTCATGGACATTATAAACAGGCAAAGAAAAAGAAAACGTTATTTCAACATGTATGGCGTTAGGCCCTTTGTGAATTATCTTTTTGGAAAAAAAATATCTACCACATTTGAAAGGGGGCGTTAGCCCGAGTCCTAGGACACCTCGTACACGTCTCTAGCGTTATTGGTTCGTGAGATATCGGCAAAAATCACAAAAAACACGTGTTTACCCCAAAATCGCGTTTCCAAATTTTTTAAAAAAATATAACGAGTGGTCCATAGCAAAGAGGACGTCACTCCGAGTCCTTGGACCCCTCGTTCATGTCTCTAGCATACTTGGTTCGCGAGATATAGCAAAAAGTCTAAAATCACGTTTTTACCCCAAAAAGACCGTGTTTCCAGATTTTCACCTTTTCGACACCTACATTCCCGTAAAGAGCACGACGAGACGAAAAAAACGAATCCAAGCACGCCCTCCTAGCATGGCTCCTTCCATTCCAAGGTCGCAGGGGCTCACAACTTCCTAAGTGAGACAGCTCTCTCACTACCACACTACTACCTACAGGTTTTCATCCTAGAGACTTGAAATTTATTTTTGAGGTAGAGGGGGTAGGGACCTTTCATTTACGTCAAACAAACTTTTTTTGTAGAGTTCCTAGTTTCCAAAATATAGGATTTTCAAAATTCGAGTGTTTTCAAAAAAACATAAAAAATAAAAAAGTTTTATTACAAAAAATAAAGGTCATAAAGGCCGTTCGTTTGAGCCATGGCACAACGTTCTACCATGTTTGGTTTTCAAACTATCACCAACGTTGCAAAACAAAAAAATTCAAAGAATTTTTGAAAAATATAATACATGGTCCATAGGAAAGAGAACGTCAGCCCGAGTCCACTGACACGCCATTTGTCAAAATCGGACCATGCGTTCGAGAGATATTTAACATGGCTGAGGCTTAGTAGTGGTAATAACGGGGTTCTGAAGTGGGGCAGAACCCCTATCACTCCACTACTTGACATTTAAGTAAGCGGCATTATTGTCAAGCTGTGGGTGAGTAGTCAAATATTAAATGCATAACAGAATGTTGTTATATGAGTGGAATAAAAGCTGTATTTTCATCATCTGTGAGACTAGTTCATTTCATGATTGTAGGAAGCCATGTTTTGATTGTTTACGACGAACTGTATGCGAGTCTTGAGAATAATGAATGTTATAGTTACTGAGGAATGTGCTCACAGTATTTGAGAGTACCGTACTGTCGACGTTGTGTGTCACTTTGTTATATGAATTATTAATGTAAAAGGAAGGAAGGAAGCTTGTAGTTTTGCGTGTCCGTTAATCTCACGATCATGATCCACGGTACCGGTACCTCCCTTTTACGTGGAATGCGAACCACAGGACATGGCATTTCAATTCGAAAATCTCACATGTATTGACCGGGAATCAAACCCGGTCTACCTTGGTGAGAGACTAACAGCTTGACCGCTGCGCCACAAATGTGACAGTAGCATATCTCCAATTCAATCTAGGCATTCATCGTAGTACCAGTATGAAAATGGAGTGTAAATTAACATTTTAAGAATGTCCAAGCTGTGTAGTATACGAGTAGGATAACATGTCAGATGTTACACATCATATGCGACTACTGTAAGGCTCGTATCTTTTTTTCTAAATTCAAAGACTTATACCGGGAAATATAAAAATCTCAATCTTTAAATGAATAAAAACGCGTAGTAAGTGAATGTTTAAGTGCATGATAATGATAGTTTATAAGACAGTTTTGTGTTTGGTTAAAATCAATATCGTATATGTACGGGAATTAGGAACACATTATCGAGACTCTAGTGCACATTTTTTAAATTCACTATACATCTGTTTTGAACAAAATACATTTTTACGTCGGATACTTTCTAGTGAAAAGGGACATTCTGAGTGGCAAGTTGGGATTTTCAGGTTTGGGAGGTTGGCAACTCTCGTCCCGTGGCATGGAGGAAAGAAAGGAAGGAGATGCCTTCGCTGCGCTGCCTAGCGCAAGCTGCTGAAGCCGAACGGCTCGCCCACTTTGGTTGCAAGAAAATGGCTGTCCCTATGCTTAAAGCCGTAAACCACTCCAACTAGTAATGGATTTTAGTGACATAAACCTGCAATGACAAGTCAAGATTTTTTCCTGGATAGGCAGAATACACTCTGTACATCACGGTACTTGGCACAAATAAGCTGCGTTATCGTTTTAAAAGCCAATTTAATTAGAAATATGAGAGCACCTTCGCGAGGCTAGTTTTGTAAGGAAGACGCGGAAAAACGTAATAATACGCTGAAACACTGATTAAATTGAATACAGGTGTCTGAAGATGCGAGTTTTACCAAAGAAGGAACATCTTGGGAATTAACGATGCCGAACAAATTACGGTAGGCTATTTACACCAAATTGAATTTTATGTTCTTATTGGTGTTGAGTCATTCATCACTTTTTAGGCCTAATTTCGAGCACAGCCACATTCACTCATTGGTCGTACACATTTTGATATTCAAGAATACGAACCACAAAATTAATAAACAGAACAATTAAAAAAGGACGCATATTTGTACAAAAATACGGTATAGCCTATACATTTCGGTACCGTACGGTATTTTCTTTGTGGGGGGTAGAAACTTGACGATTAGCCTCGAATTGATTAATTACGTAGGCCTACCGTAATTATTGACCGACAGCCGTTTGATAATTTGGGATTTCCAGAGGAATGTTTTTTGTTTTTGTTTTTTTTGTATACAGGGTAGGCCTAAACATGCTGAAACTTATCACTACTGTTATTACGTTTCCAAAGTTGCATAACCGGAGCGCGATAAAAACCAGGGCCAAAATAAGGTTTAGCCATGCACAATGCCTCATGCAAGTCACAGAACACCGAATACGAGTTAAGGTTACGCCCACTTTGGTTGCAGCGCTTGGCTTCACTCATGCGAGCTCAGGGCATCTCCTCTTATTCTTTCCTCCATGTCCCGTGGTGTGTGGATGACGTAAACAGTGCGATGGAGTATTCCTCGAGGCAAATGGCAGACATGGTTTTACGATGGAATGCTGCGGTGTGGATGTCGTTGAGTGTACATGATACGGGCCTGTCGTCCACTACCGTTGGCTAATCCATAGCAAAATACTATGTCTGCCATTTTCCTCGATGAATACTCCATCGCACTGTTTACGTTGTCCACACAGCTCGGGGCCACCAGTCTGGAGTGGATACCGTATTGCACTGCCAGCACAACCGCATACTATGTCTGAACATCCAACACATGCAAAGACCTTCAACGTAAAGACGCCTGCACAACGGCTCCTCCACGCGGGTAAAATGGTGCTTATCTCAACAGGTATTTGTTTCCGGACATATGTTTATAGGAACATTTCTTCTCGTTTTGACCAATCACAACCCCTGTTGCAATATCGGACACCTTTTTCTAAACACCCTGTACATGGTAATAATAATAATAATAATAATAATAATAATAATAAAGGCGTGATGGCGCAGAGATCAAACTGCTTACCTCTCACTAGGGTGGATCGGGTTCGATACTCGGCTAATGCATGTGAGTGAAACGTCCCGCCCTGTGGTTCGGATTCCATGTAAAAAGAAGATCCCATCACTCGTTATCACGAGATTAACGGTCACATAAAACTACAAGCTTCATTCCAAAAATAATAATGGCTGCTCTATGCTGGCTGGTATAGAGTATACCAAGAGGCACAATGATTTTGCTAAGATCTTAGGGACAGATGACCTCGTAGTTCAACCCCTTAAAATTTGGGTGCATAAAAAAATACTGTGATTAAATACAGAGGTGTGCAAATGATTAGAATCAAATAAAGAATTTAAATCAGTCACAATTTTTCATTCAAAACTCATTTTATTGCCATCTCCTGGGATCTTTTGTTACCCTACAGTACTTAGTAATGATTTCTCCCTTATCGACTTGCATCTTTTCCCATAATAATAATAATAATAATATCGTATGGTCTCGGGCGCAAGCTTTGTTATTTGACACCCAAAGGGTAGCTTGCATGTCGAATTTCGTCCTTGAAGCACTATGAAAGTCAAGGAGGTTAGATATCTAAGCTCCTTGAACACTATAGCGCTTTCTAGTAGAGAAATGAGGAACTTTGTGTTGGCGGAAACTCCCTAGATTAATTTTGTCATTATGAACACGGCCTACTGAATTCATATGGGTTCTTTGACATGCCAACATCGTATGACATGGTGTCGTAATTTTTGCCGCCTTTCGAAAATCACTTACCACGGCCAGGAGCGAACCTGAAAGCTAGGGGTCAGTAGACCGACACGTTGACCACTCACTCACCGTGGCAAGCACCTTTTCCCATAAGTAATTGTGTCTGGAAATTTTCAGAATTGGGTATTCCGAGGGATACCTGAGCGTGGCCAGTTTCCTATATTTTCATTGACTTTGGAAAGTACCCTCTAAGTCAGGTGATTTCAATCCGTAGTTCATGAATATGTAATAGTTCAAGGACGGATCATCAGTAAAATGACTACAAAACCCTCAGCTTTAAATTCAAACGAAAAGTAGAGCGATGTAATCAAAACAAAACGTGTGGCATGTTGCAGTAGCAAACCTTCTCTGTTAGTGGAAATTCTAAAAAATCATTTTATTTTGATTTTCTCAAAAGAAAATATAATTAAGACTCGTGGTTAAACATTGGAAATAATTTCACCGCCTTGTAAACTTATTTAGTGCATTAATAAATTTAATTGGTATTCTGCCCAAAGGCAGGTCCGAGCCTCCGAAGAGGCTACCCCCAGCCGGAGTTTACGTGTGGTAGGGTGGCCAGGGCCTTTCCGCTCCTCCTTAAGTTGGCCAACAGCCCGCAGTGCCTAGAACCGGCATACCATCCACGTTCCGACTACGCCCAATGTTGCTTAACTGCGGAGTTCTCATGGGATCCGGTGTTTCAATACGGCTAGGCCGTTGGCTTAGTGCATTAAGCTGTGAAAAGTATAAATGTTATTTTGGGAAACTGGCGTCGTTTCTAATAATTTGCACACCTCTGTACAAATCAGGAGAATCCTATTACAGCCAATAACATCACAAGAATGAGAGACAGATACATAAGGAAATAATAACTAACTAACTTGCTAAGATCTTGCAGCAAGTTAGAGCTAGCTGTAAAATGTGGACTTATGGATATGAGCATGGTGTACTAAAATTACCCCTTTATCGACATGACTTCCTAAAGCTTGAGCGCTTCCATCAACAGAAACTTCGCCAGGTTCTGTATTGTGAACTCAGCTCCGGCACCAGACCTCATGGAGGCCCTAAGAGACGTTACAAGGACCAATTTGTTGTTGTTGTTGTTTGAGTCTTCAGTCTTTTGACTGGTTTGATGCAGCTCTCCACGCCTCCCTGTCCTGAGCTAATCGTTTCATCTCTACATAGCTACCACACCCTACATCCGAGGCAATCTGTTTAACATATTCTAACCTTGGTCTACCCCTACAGTTCTTGTCCTCGACCCTTCCTTCCATAACTAAGCTTGCTATTCCTAGGTGCCTTAGTATGTGTCCTACCAACCTATCTCTTCTCTTCATTAGCAGTCGCCAGAAACATCTTTCCTCTCCCACTCGCCTTAATACCTCTTCGTTTGTAACCCTATCTACCCATCTGATCTTCATCATTCTCCTGTAACACCACATTTCAAATGCCTCAATTCTCCTCTTTTCTGCTGCACCAATAGTCCAAGTTTCACTTCCATAGAGCGCCACGCTCCAGACAAAGGCTTTCAAAAATGACTTCCCAATACCTAAATCTATATTCGATGTCAACAGATTCCTTTTTGTAGAAAGGCTTTCCTTGCCAGAGCCAACCTACTTTTTATATCCTCTTTGCTTCGTCCATCACTGGTTATTCTGCTTCCTAAGTAATAGAAGTCTCCTACTTCCTTCAGCTTTTCACCTGCCAATTTGATCTCCATAGAGGTTTCTGATTTATTTCGGCTGCATTCCAGTATTTTTGTTTTACATTTATTAATTTTCATCATGAAGTCCTTCCGTAAGACGGAATCCATACCATTCAAAAACTCATTCAAATCCTCAGGCTTGTCGGCCAAGATGACGATGTCATCAGCAAATCTCAGAGTTGAAATTATTTCTCCTTGAATCTTCACTCCCACTTTAAATTTTTCTCCAATTTCCTTCATTGCTTGTTCAATGTAAAGATTGAAAAGTATGGGTGATAAGTTGCAGCCTTGCCTTACACCTTTCATAATACCAGCTTCTCTCTCATATCCTTCAGCTCGAATGACTGCTGTCTGGTTTCTGTATAGATTGTATATCACCCTCCTACCCCTGTACTTTATCCCAATAGATTTCAAAATGTCAAACAATTTAGTCCAATCAACGTTATCAAAAGCCTTTTCTAAGTCTGCAAATGCCATGAACGTTCTCTTATCTTTCCTTATTCTACCTTCCAAAATCAGCCTAAGACTTAGTACAGCTTCCCTTGTTCCTACGTTTCTCCTGAAACCAAACTGGTCTTCACCCAACTCCGTTTCTATCTGGCTTTCAATCCTCTTGTAAATTATTCTAGACAGGATCTTTGATGCATGAGTAATCAAGCTGATTGTACGGTAATCTTCACATCTGTCAGCTCCCACTTTCTTTGGTATAGGGATGATAACATTCTTCTTGAAATCAGGGGGTACCTCACCTGTCTCATAAATCCTACACACCAAGTGAAATAACCTGATCAGACCTTCATCTCCTATGCAGCGTAGCAACTCAATCGGTATATCATCTATGCCTGGTGCTTTGTTCCTGCCTAAGTCCTCTAATGCTCTGTCAAATTCTGATCTCAATATTAAATCTCCTTTTGCATCCTCATCAATTTCCTCCTCCCTTTCCATTACATGATTCTCAATCTCCTTTCCCTTATACAAGCACTCTATGTAAGCTTTCCATCTCTCAACCTTTTCTTCCCTATCTGTTAGAGGCTTTCCATTTGTGTCCCTAATATTACAGCACTTAGTCTTCTTTTCCCCAAAAGTATTCTTAATCCTTCGATAAGCTGTGTCTACTTTTCCTAATTTCAGACACTTTTCTATACCTGCACATTTCTCTTTCAACCATTCTTCTTTCGCTTCCTTGCACTTCTTGTTAACCTCATTTCTCAGACGTCTGTATTCTGCTTTCCCCTCTTCATCTGTTAGATTCTTGTGTCTCCGCCTTTCATCCATCAATTCTACACACATCAAAAAAAGTTTTGCATCACCTCGGTTCCCAGATCTCCGGCATATAGACGTTGACTGTGTATATTGTATCCAAGATACAGTCCCTTTGACTGTTCATAGAAGTCACTAAAACTGCTCAAAGATGTAAACAACCATGCATGAGCAGGGCCTATTAGACGGAGGGGGTACGACAGCCGATCAGTTCCAGTCATTCCACCAGGACGAAGGTACGCTGCTCATGTTGTCTGTAGTTCTACCATGCCTAGAAGGTCAATACCGCAGTTCGATCGCGTCCGCATTGTTACTTTGTGTCAAGAAGGGCTCTCAACAAGGGAAGTTTCCAGGCGTCTCAGAGTGAACCAAAGCGATGTTGTTCGGACATGGAGGAGGTACAGAGATACAGGAACTGTCGATGACAGGCCTCGCTCAGGCCGCCCAAGGGCTACTACTGTAGTGGATGACCGCTACTTACGGATTGCCGCTCGGAGGAACCCTGACAGCAATGCCACCATGTTGAATAATGCGTTTCGTTCAGCCACAGGACGTCGTGTTTCAACTCAAACTGTGCGCAATAGGCTGCATGATGCGCAACTTCACTCCCGACGTCCATGGCGAGGTTCAGCTTTGCAATCCCGACACCATGCAGCGCGGTACAGATGGGCCCAACAACATGCTGAATGGACCCCACGGAATTGGCATCACGTTCTCTTCACCGATGAGTGTCGCATATGCCTTCAACCAGACAATCGTCGGAGACGTGTTTGGAGGCACCCTGGTCAGGCTGAACGTCTTAGACACACTGTCCAGCGAGTGCAGCAAGGTGGTGGTTCCCTGATGTTTTGGGGTGGCATTATGTGGGGCCGACGTACGCCACTGGTGGTCATGGAAGGCTCCGAAACGGCTTTACGATACCTGAATGACATCCTCCGACCCATAGTGCAACCATATCGGCAGAATATTGGAGAGGCATTTGTCTTCATGGACGACAATTCTCGACCTCATCGTGCACATCTTGTGAATGCGTTCCTTCAAGATAACGACATCGCTCGACTACAGTGGCCAGCATGTTCGCCAGACATGAACCCTATCGAACATGCCTGGGATATGTTGAAAAGGGCTGTTTATGGACGTCTTGACCCACCAACCACTCTGAGAGATTTACGCCGAATTGTCGTTGAGGAGTGGGACAATTTGGACCAACAGTGTCTTGATGAACTTGTGGATAGTATGCCACGGCGAATACAGGCATGCATCAATGCAAGAGGACGTGCTACTGGGTATTAGAGGTAGTGGTGTGTACTGCAATCTGGACCACAAATGCTGAAAGTCTAGCTGTATGATGGTACAACATGCAATGTGTGGGTCTCATGAGCAATAAAACGAGCTGAAATGTTGTTTGTGTTGATCTCTATTCCCTTTGTATTTAACGGTTCCGGAACTCTTGGAACCGAGGTGATGCAAAACGTTTTTTGATGTGTGTAGTATATCCTGAGTGATCCACGGTTTTCTACCTATTCTTTCTTTCCTATCAATGTTTTCTTCTGCCGATTTTGTTATTTCATTCTTCAAAAGTGCCCATTCGTCTGCAATTGAAGTTTGTTTAGGAGTTTTGATTAGTCCTTCCTTTATACTCTTCTTGAATATTTCGTTCACATCCTATACTTTCTGTCTGTCTATTGCCCACCTTTTTGGCTTTTGACTTTTCTTCAGTTTCTTCAACTTTAATCTGCATTTCATTACAACCAGATTGTGGTCAGAGTTTATGTCAGCACCAGAATATGTTTTACAATCCAAAATCTGGTTTCGAAACCTCTGCTTGACCATAATGAAGTCGATTTGGTAACGCCCTGTATCTCCTGGTCTCATCCATGTGTATATTCTTCTATTGTGGTTATTGACCAACTCATGTTCGGTGCAGAATTCCATCAGCCTGCTTCCTCGATCATTCCTTTCACCTAATCCGAAATCTCCTACTATCTTCCCTTCCCTCCCTTTTCCTACCACAGCATTCCAGTCTCCCATTACTATAACATTTTCATCACCTTTGATATACCTCAGAATGTCATCTATTTCTTCGTAGACCTTTTCAACATCCTCATCATCAGCTTGACTGGTAGGCATATAGACTTGTACCACTGTGGTGCACGTAGGTTTAGTATTGATTTTTGCTACAATAATCCGTTCACTGTATTGCTCATAATATTCCACCCGCTGTCCAAGTTTCCTACTCAATATGAGACCAACTCCTGCTTGGCCATTGTTTGATTTAGTGCTAATGACCCTATAGTCTCCTGACCAAAAGTCCTGTTCTTCCTGCCAGCGCATTTCACTAATCCCAACCAAATCCAACCTCAACCTATCCATTTCCCTTTCTAAGTTTTCTAACTTTCCACTTCCTAGCAGACTTCTAACATTCCACGCTCCGATCCGTAGAATGTCAGATTTCCTCTTTGTCACTTCTGTGATGTTAACCCCCTCTCGAGTAGTCCCCACCCGGAGATCCGAACGGGGGACTAGTTTACCTCCGGATTGAAATTTTACAAGGGAGGAGGCCATCATCACATGTAATTATGCATAGAGAGGTGCATATCCTCGGGAATAGCATTACGGCTGTAGTTTCCCGTTACAAACTGTGGCATATGTCAACGAAAATACGTCTCAAATTTAGTTGAAGTATAGTTGAGAGTACCGGTATCTGGGAAGACCATATCCCCAACCTTGATATTCTTGAGAGAGCGCATGCTAATAGTATAGAATCATCCATCATTGGTCATCAACTTAGACTGGTTGGACATGTCCATCGGATGGATGATACGAGACTACCACGCCAGGTTCTGTGTTGTGAACTCAGCTCCGGCACCAGATCTCATGGAGGATCTAAGAGACGTTACAAGGACCAATTTAAACAGAATATGAAAATGACAGGTCTCAATCCACAAACCTGGGACGAGCTTGCTAAAGACCGTTCAACTTGGCGCCAGACCTTCCCGGCTGCTGTCAAAATGTTTGAAGAAGAACGTCGTAGACTTATTAAGGCCAAGCGACAAGCACGAAAGCTCCGTGCAGCACAGCCACGCCCTACACCAACAGTTCTGTGTGATCTGTGTGGACGCTTGTTTCATGCACGCATAGGGCTGTTCAGTCACCGCACAAATGCCCACAGACCTCAACCTTATATTATATTAGACGGTTTTGGAAGAAGATCTATACTCGGAAACGAGTTAAAGCCGACGACGACTACAATTACCAGAATGCCAATATCATAAAATGTTTTCGGATAGGCCTATTTTAACCGACCGAAATATCTTGGCCAATCGATTGTCCATCTCAATAAAAGAAACCAAAAGGTCTACTTGATAGACGTTGCTGTCCCACTTAGCTAAAATCTGCAAACTATCGAGGCTCAAAAAACAAAAAAGTACGCACCGTTCTCAGAGGAAATAAGAAAACTATGGGGACTGAAATGCGTAAGAATTTTACCAGAGATGATCTCTTCCACAGGAGTAGTTCCAAATGCGTTGGTAATGTCTCTGGAGTTGCTGCAAATGAAACGCCTCAGTGCCAGAATGAAGTGAGCAGTGTTCCTGGGTACTTGTTATATTGTTAGACTATTTTGTATCACAGTAAGATTGACATTTTACTTCATTGTGAAATCCGTATCTTGTAGACTGATTTGTACTATATAGGGTGTCACAAAAATGTACGGCATAAATTGCAGGACACATTCCTCACACGCAGACGAAGAGATTATGTTTTACAGTATGAGGTTGTGTCCTGATTGCGGTCGTTCCAGATTGCGTTCACCTCATTAGCAGTCCAGATTGCGGTCACTTTCATTTTAGGGAAGAACTATAAACATTCCAGCGTCCAGATTGCGATCACTTTTCTTGGGAGACCGGTCCTTGGTTCTTGGATCTTCCCGACTGACTCATACCTTCCGTAAGTTTTGTGGATAACAAGGGAAACTGATATTTCACTATGGTACCTAATCAAAGAATACAGTTCAGTGTTCAGCTGAGCACACCCCATAAAATTAGAATCTATTTCTATCCACCAAGTTTTTAGAAAGTGATAAACGCTCTTTTTTCATAATATTCATGTCGAGGAAAAAATGAAATGTACACAAAATGCTATTCAACAAATGTTAAGATATTATTAACAATTACTGAAATTAGTAAGTTCCGTTAGCCTAATATATACCTTCGGTAAATAATCTCCCCTTGCATTTTTTGGATGTCTCCTTCAAACAAAGCCATGTAATAACACCACGTTTACTCGTTCTGTATTGTCTGTAACTATAACCATTCAGTAAAACACACGGCTTACCCTTCTCCGTTCCAATAAACTACATAACGATACAGAACACGGTTAGTAACAGAAAAATTGAACACAATGGTTGCAGCTGATGTAGTGTATCAGGACCAAAGAGAACTGACCCATGACATGTACCTCAACGTTGGCAAGAGGGGAGGAAGTAAAAGGTGAGGAAATCCCCAGGGGAGTTACAACCAGACCGGTCTCCCAAGAAAAGTGATCGCAATCTGGAAGCTGGAATGTTCATAGCTCTTCCCTAAAATGAAAGTGACCGCAATCTAGACTACTAATTAGGTGAACGCAATCTGGAACGACCGCAATCAGGAAGACACCCAGTATGAACATGGGTCCGGAAACGCTTTGTTTCCGTGTTATACCTCATTGTCTCCAACTCATTAATCATGGGAAACACACAAAAACAGAACGTACCAGCACACGACATGCAACTTTTGCTTACAGGAGATGTTCAATATGCCCTCTGTGTGCATTGATACATGCATCAACCCACCGACGTAGTGAATCTCGGATGCGCTGATGTAGGCCTATCCCTGGAGTATTGAGTATGGTTTCTCAGCCTTCCATAATATGGGCACGGAGACTCTGAACATCTTGTACTGGAGTTCGATACACGAGAGCTTTCAAATGGCCCCACAAATAAAAGTCTAGTGGGTTTAGGTCCGAAGAGCGTGGACGCCAGGCAAAAAGTTTAACGTCGCACAGATTGTTAACGGTTCGTTTCCGGCCATAAGTGTCCTATCTCAAGTTGCTTCAGATAAGGGCCAGAAACTCTGCTTTCAGTTTGTCGACGTACTTTTGCGACACCCTCACTATATAAGATAATAATAATAATAATAATAATGCATGTCTACCCCTTCCTATTCCGTTTTCAGCGGGGTCGGGGATAACATGCGATGAAAGTCTACGTGTGGTGGGTGACGCCTACCTCATGAAGAGTTAATGAGAGTTAAAATTAATGAAACTGTGCAAGGATGTGGAAGGGAGCGACCGTGGCCTATTAGAAGGTACTGTCCCAGCATTTGCCTGGAGAATATGGGAGACCACGAAAAAGCCATTTCAAGGTCGGCCAACAGTGGGGCTCGAACCCATGTCTACCGAGTCGGCAGATAGCTTGGCCCCATGGCCTAGCGCTGCGCGTTAGCGGTAATACTACTACTAATAATAATAATGATAGACCGCCCTATTACAGGAAGTGTGTAGTAAATGATTGCTGTTAGTTAGACAACCGACATAAATACTGCTCGGGTCCAAGCTCTGTGAACTTGCGAGGAGAGGTAAAGTGGCAGGCGGGAAGAGAAGGGTCTGTCAACAGCCCGCTGTGTTATCTGGAACTCATGTCTAATCCAAACTGCTAACATAGGGCCGTTGCTCAAACTACTGTGGTGTTGGGAATGAGTGAGTGAGTCACCGACCAATGCATTTGGTTCTGTTAAAGCCCGACCCAGGAATGTCTGCCGCGACGCAGTTACGCACTTCAATTCGTTCACACCTCCTCTGGCACACGTGACACGTCCTGACTCCCCGAGTCCCGATGTAGCAACATCGTTCATTCTCTGCTTGGACTTGGCCGTGATAATATAATGCTACGCAATGTAGACGAGAGCTTCGCTCACCCGCTCGTCATTGGCAACATTGCATTGGCTCCCCAAATCAGCAGCGGCTAGTATCGAAGCAGTTTGCTCTTTATTTTTAAAATAACATAAAAAGTAAACTACTGGGCGTAGAATTGTGATTCAAGTTTCTATATACTCAGTAAAATGCTGCCTTTCATCCTACTTTTATGTAGAAACCGTATCCGGTCACACTTGACCCCTCGGTGCGCGTGATATTTCGTTTCGGTGACTCGAGCCGTCAGCCTCCCACTGTTCTGAAGCCACGCCTGTCCAGTCATGTCGCGGCAGAAACCGCTGGGTCGGGCTATACTACCACGGACCGTGATCCCTCATACCTCGTCACCATCACTCCTCATAGTCCACAATCCACATTCCTCTCAGTAGTACCTGCTCGAGTCTAAGCTGCGTGGACCTGAAAGGAATGTGCATCGCAGACTATCAGTAGTGGTGGTGACGAGTGATGAGGTTTCTCGGTCCTTGCGTAGTAACAGAAGCAAATTCATTAGTCGGTGACTCAGTCACTCATTCCCAACGCCACACTGGTTTCAGAAAAGACCCATGTTGGCAGTATTGGAATAGACGAGAATGTCAGGTATCACGGCGGGCTGTCGACAGGCTTCTCAATTCTCGCCTGCTCCTTCCTTGCCTCTGCCCTTCATCCCGCAAGTTCACAGAGCTTGGAACCGAGCAGTACGTTGTAGGCCTAGCGCCCCTTTGAAAGCAGCGATTAAGCATCCCGGTCATCATTCTTGCACGCGGAGCAGGCCCGCTGAGAGGGAGGGACAAACGAGGCTGCAGCCCTGGGGCTCTGGTGTCTTGAAAGGGCCGGATCTACTGAGAAAAATAAAACTGGACAACTTAACTGTTTTTAATTTCCTTTCCAAATAAGTACACTCAAATATTAAAATAAAGTTAGGGGCCGATAACCTAGATGTTAGGCCCCTTAAAACAACAATTATCATCATCATCAAATATTAAATATTTTTTGAGGGAAAATATTCAGCCCGTTTTAAATTACATTCTCACATATTTTAAAAATAATAAAGCCTGAGCATTTTTTCTTTCTTTTTTAAGCTTCTAAACGCCTCATGCGGCAAGAAAAACGTATTCTCGTAAAATGACTTTCATCGTGCATAGTTGTTGTGAGTGGCTTGTTCACAGGAACAACTCTCAAAACAATATTAAATCATTGTAATAACGGTACTCTGAACGTTATGGGGTTGAACAGAAAGATTACACAAGAAATTCATATGTGCGAAATGGGGATATAATAGTTCAGAAACAAAGAATCGATTAGTTCATAACGTACAGCATTTTACGCAGCTAATTTCTTTTTTTGGGGCCATAAAGATAAGTTTTAAAGTGTGAAACAAAATTAGAGGGTCCTGAAATCGACGTCCCAGGGCCCGATCTCGCTCTCAACGTGGTACGGGGTACGTGAAAGTACCGTACGGCGCAGAAGGGCCACCTGGTGTGTACCGTTCAGTAGACACTCATCAACAGTATAATAGAAAAGTCTGCTTAACCATGGACTTAAAGAAATGTGTCTCGCGTAATTAGTATTCCAACAATCGAGCAGCACCCAGTCATCATCTGGTTAAACATGCCGCTGTGACGTCACGTAACTCTTATTTTCCTTTCGAGACATATCGTCACGAAGCATTAAAAAAAAATACTTTTCTTAGTTTTATCCTCATCCCTTATACTTCGTTTGAAGTGTATAGTAGTTCCGTAAAAGTGGAAGAACTATGGAATCAATCTGAAATCTGTTGGAGTGGGCTATTTTAAAAAGTTGTTTCTGTCAGATTGTAATCTTCATCAGACAAACGATTTCACCGTATCTGTTGGTTGGTTGGTTCCTTAGTTTAGGGGCTGCGACAACGCGGTCATGTAGCCCCGTGTACTTTGGGTGTGTGTAGAATTTGTCTGATAACCGGTGTTAATTGTGATGACTGTATTAGTGTGTGTATCTGTTTTTTTAATTCAAGTAGGGACTGCAACTTTGAATTTTCAAATAGTTCCTACTTTTGCCGCCAAACGCCACCGTCAACGACTACTAGGCCTAGTTCAGAACTAGCTACTAGACGCCACCGCAGTCGGCTCTTGGCAACGAACATAGCAACCTAAGAGCGTTGTTTACATTCTTAACCTATCCAATTTAGTTTCACACAGGTGTAATTAGTGGAAAGATCTTTAACATGCCATAAATCTATGACATGGGACCGCCGGCTTTACTTCCCCTCCGAAGGAAGGCATACTGAGGGATTTTTAACGCTCTTAAAAAATCCGACGGCTTCGGCCGGGTTTGAACCCGCACCGTATCTCTACTTGGAGTACGGTAACTTCTAATATGCACATAGGTCATGAACAGTTCTTGCTTTGTTTTAGTAAATTATTGTTGGTTATATATTTTCTTTCCGGCCCGGAGCTTACTCATATTACGTTTTAATACGTATCGTGAGTCGTGACAGCTGAGGAACAAGGTAGGCCTGCGGTACGTAATAATTTTCATAATTGTTTCATGGTTTCATTGTGAACGAATGCACGCCGATTAAATCGCTTGCTATTCCAATTTACCGTGCAAGTGATGTTTCTAGTTCGTTTGTATACAATTTTATTTTCTGTATCGTACCGTACTAATTTAATCTTGTCGAAATGTCTTTGGAAACGATTTCATTTCGAAGTGCGCGATCGAACTACGTATCCATATAAAACGAAGCATGTCTTATTGCAGCTTTTTTGACGCAACACTGCTCAGATTAAAAGTCTCGGAATTCAACTAAAATTTCTGAGTGAAATGGAAAAATGTGGTGTTTTATGGGGATATGTAGCCTACACATTTGAAGGTTAGAAGAATGCATTTTTATTTGATATCTTAAAGAGGATAGTAGACTCCTTGTGCAAACTAAGCTTTGGCCCGGGTTAATTGTGATGGTGTTGAAATAAGTTGAAAAATACGCAATTAAAGGAATCTAGTCAAATGTCCATTCTTACTTTGAAAATGCCACATTTTACTCACCTCTGCAAACTTAGAATTTCCAATAATAGCCAGTTACGTAAGATGTAGTCCGACTTGTTCATGTGTGGCTGTATAACTACCTCCCTGCATCATCTAATTTTTTGACACCGTCTTAATCCACACACAAAACTATTTCAGAATATTTACGTGACACTTAATCTTGCATCCCCAGTCTAAAAATATATATATGTTTCCTGTTCCGTTGTCAGCGAAAAGTGTGATGAACCCTATTGTCGTTTTGTTGCCTTTAAAATGTAGGTTGATGGCAGAGGATAGTTGTTATGTTTTGCAAGGAGGTGGGGATACAATATTTTTGATGAAATTCCTCTGTCCCCCTCCCCCTCACCCGTTAAATCAAATTTTGTTGGTGAAAGAAAGAATAGGCCTAGGCATAATTGAGTTTTATTTTTCTAACCCTTTAACTAGGCCTACTGTAGGCTATACGTACCGTACCATATAGTTTTTGCTAATTTTTGAATTTTCATTTCTTACATGGTTTAAGTTGGTAAAGTTCTATGCTGTTGCAGTAGGCCTACTATTTAGAACACTAATGATCTTCAGTAACATTAACAACATAACTTGCCATTCATTTAAAAGAGAAGTGATCATTTCCCAAAAAAATAAAATAAAAAATTGAAATGTTCTTTGTTTTAAATCTAGAATACTGTGGGCCTAAATTGCCTAGGTGTTTAACAAGAAGGCTCATAAAAATTTAAGAAAATGAGTATTTATGGTGAAAACACTGCCTGACTGCCGACTTAGGGTTACTGAAATGAAATTTAAAACAAGAAAAATAATTAACTGTGTGCACGGTTGGAAGGTTCTACTCGTAGGGTCGGTGCTATTGTTCTGACTCAGTGAGAAAAGCAATGCCGAACTACCTCACTCATTATAGTTCTGCCTTGAGTTTCTGTGGGTATCTACCGTCCTAACCTATGGCAGTACTTTTTGAGGATCCAGCCAGCCTCTGGGCTGACTATCTAACAGACAGACAAAATAATTAAATTTAAATTCCTCTTCTTGAATAGACTTTGACCTACTATGGGCACCGTACAAACTCTTCATAACATCATTTTTCTTTGGCACCAATAAGTTTATTCCTTCATTGTCTTGCTTGCTGGCTACTGTAACCCATCAGATGGGTGTAGCCTATCTTATGTCTGAATTATTTTAATTATTAATGTTGTTTGTATGAGTCTTCAGTCTTTTGACTGGTTTTTATGCAGCCCTCCATGCCTCCCTGTCCTGAGCTAATCGTTTCATCTCTGCATAGCTACCACACCCTACATCCAAGGGAATCTGTTTAGGCTCTCGTGTAGTGTCCGTTGCCCGTTTCAAAAGTGCGTTATTTTTCTTAGTAGCGCTCTGAAAATGGTTTGTACTTACTGTGCCACGTTATTAACCTTTTCACTGCTAATATTGTGAGAGACTATCAAACCCCTCCATGCTGAATAAATTTTTAAAAGTATGTTATTCAGATAAAGTTGCCGACGAGATATCTCGGGCGCAGCAAGGACGTGACGTTCTACCGCACCCGAGATATCTCGGGCGTAGCAGTGTAAAGGTTAAAGCCAACTGCCATTAACAATCACCAGTTCACACTTTCAAAATAAGGAAATTGGCAACATTAACTTTCAAGTAATAAACTTATGAAAAAGCACATCGCCATGTTTGCTGCCAACTTCACTTCCCCGGCGATTCTCTGGATGAAATTATTGGTGAAAATTACTGAGGCAAAACCATTGGCCTGGATAAAGATTATTGATGCGTGACTACCCCCACTGTGCGTGACAAAAACCAGGGGTGTTTATATTAGCCTAATGGAGCTGCACTTCCTAACCTTTATTGGTCTAGGTGAAAACCATTGGTCTGGATGAAAATATTGGTCTGGAAACAATAATGTTGGCACTCTGAAAAAATTCAGTAACACCCTCTAGCGATAGAATATTCAACT